>JAAPAO010000008.1:0-98939 GCA_013115145.1 Perkinsus chesapeaki
GGAGCCAACAACTCTAGCAATCAGCCGATTCCTACTATATTCAGGAGAGCTAGGGATGAACCAGGTAATACGGGTAGAGGAGGAAGGGAGGAGTAGCGTTGTATTGGGGGCAGGTCATTTGACTTTGAAGTTCCGTGAGAAGTCCGAGGCGGTATCGAATAAGGAGGCTTTACGACGAGAGCTTGAGGAGAAGGAAAAGAAGGCAAAGGGTGCCATAGGTGAGGGACCTGACGGTCTTGTCCACAATCTTTTGCTCCACATAGGCTTTAGCACGTGCAGTTTAATAAGCACGTGACGTGTCTTGTTCACTATGGTTGTATTCTATTTCAGAGGCACCGGCCGACTCCGCCTTCCCTGAGGATTGTGATGAGGATCCTGATGTTGGTGGAGGAGATTCAGATGCCGAGTCGGATAGAGGTCGGCAGGGAAGGGCGATTCTCGTTCGCGGGATATTGTGATTTCTTGTGAATCTTCCGTTCGAACTGTTCGCAATGTGGATGATATCTGATACCGCTCCTTGGTAGGGTCATCCGGGAGTGATGATGAGGACGAGGAGGAGGAGGCTGAGTTAATGAGAGAGCTCGCTAAGATTCGCGCCGAGAGGTCAGTTGGGGCCATCTGGGTTAGAGGAGTCGAAATTAATCAGGGCTGCTGAGGAGGCGAAGGCTAAGGCAGTTGAACAGGCAAAAGAGGAAGAGGAAGAAAGACAACAGATCGCCGTGGGAAACCCGCTTCTAGAAGGTGAGGCGTACAATTCTGATGGCCGCTATCGATGTGGGCCAGGCGGGGGTAATATGCAATTGAAGCGAAGATGGGACGATGACACTGTGTTTAAGAATCAATCGAGAAATCAGCCCAAGGAGAAGAAAAGGTGATATCTCTACTGGTGTGGAGAGGAGGGATTGTTAGCAGGTTCATTAACGACGCCGTCGGCAGCGACTTCCACAGAAAGTTCTTGGACCGCTATATTCTCTAGAGTTGATTCAGCCTTACCCCCTGTCACATTATTATTATTGCTCTCCTGCCGCATTGGAATGCGTTGAATTAAGTTTATGGGGGGCGCTTAGTCTCAGTGACTTGGGGTAATGAATCTTCGACGAAGGGATGATTCCTCGATTGAAAGGTGCAAGTGTGAATCGACGCCTGCTATTTTCCTGCAGGAGGCGGACAAGACATGTCGGCGAGAGCTGCTGCCAAGTCGGCTAGTTAAAGGGAAATGTTGTGATGACGATCAGCCGGCAGCAAGTCGGTGGGGCGCGTCGTGTTCAGCGTCTGCGGTCGGTCGGTTTAAAAGGCTTATTGCCAGTTGTATACATCGGTTACGGTCAAATAGGCTGCAGTGGTCGAGGGCGGCGCTTTTTAATGTAGAGTAACAACAGTTCTCTCGAGGCTACTGCTGTCAGATTTTGTACCTCCTTACTGCCGAACGTAACCTTTTCCACTCATCACTGGTGTTGAGTTTCATGGCGAGGCGGAAAGGAAAGATTTCTGCAGTCATGGTCGCTACTAGGGCAGCTCTCCTGGGTGACTCCGAGACCAGGAGGCCTGCTGAGAAGTACCAAATTGTGTGGTGTGATACCGCAGGGCAGCAACGCCCTGCCGGTGATGAGGTGAAGTTGCTTGAGGCCAGCTTTAGTGGAACCATTGCCTTTCGGTCAGGACCGAGTTGGCTTATGCAAGCCTAGCAGGAAGTCTCGATGGTCGAGGTTTGTAGGGGGGATTTTCCGATGTGGATGCGATAAGAGCGAAAGGCTCATGATCGAGGACGACACAAGACAGCCCCTGTGCCTAGAGCCCCCCAAGAGCAACAGTTCGACCCTTGCCTTAGCAGTGAAGTAGAGTAGGGGTGGCAGCAGTCGGGGAGCCTGGCTATCTCTGGTATACTATCCATGATTTCCAGTGTGTTCACAAGTCTCATCATCCATCTGCCATGTCTTTGGTTTCAGTGCCTACCGTCTTAAACGTTGCTTACCTGCTAAGCCCGAAGAGAAAACCTTCTTGAGTAATCGTAGATACCCAAGTCGACTGGAAATTGGAATCGACTTTTCGTTTGTTGGGAAACGTATTCACATGTCGTTACTCGAACACTGAGTGGGCATGTCCTCTAGGAAATTCTGTCTCCTTTTTTGTGTGCTGCGTTGTGACAGTGAAGTACCACCTTGCATTGCAGTCCTCCAGGGTTGTGGGTTTTACTCTTTCGTCATTCCATCTCATCGTGCAGATATGATGTTGCCGTCTGTGGTGAGCAGGAGCAGGGAGGAGTCCCCTACTCTCGGGGATTCATCGGCATCTGAAGGCACGTTGCAGCATAGACGCGGCGGCTCTCACGGTACGCCAGCCTCGCCGATCCTCATACCGACTTTTCGTCAGATCATTCGCTTTATATGCCTCTATCGATAGGAGGATCCAAAGGTTTAACGCATAAGCTCACACTGGGTGTGTGCTGTATGCGGACGAAGGCTACCAGTAACCCTATGCAGTCCTTGCTGAGAAGGCTGGATGCTAGTGGTGAGCAGAGGAGGAGAAGGGACTTGGACCACCGTTAAGATAGCCTTTTCCGAGAGCAATAGCTCTATATGATCTACTATATATTGGTCCAGAATCGACTTGCTGTTGCTGCTGCTGAATACGGAACTGGCCTACTTTTCCATCATTTCGAGTACTTCCCGCATTATATAGTTAAAGGTACAGGAATAGTATAGGGCATCTTTGACCCAGTAATCTTGGCTGACTTTTCAAGGCGCTCTATAGGAAATGAACCACGATAGCACACAGGCAAGTCCAAGACACGATGAGGAAAAGTCGGCTAAACTTGTGCGAAGGGGTTTATGCCGTGAACGGGCTGCCATGGAACACGCCAGCTTCGAAGACGTATATTCTATATTATTGTATAAATCATGCTCACTTCACAAATAAGATACTTAACCGAACGATTGGAGGACTCCCGATTGTTCTCGCCTGGGATCGGTCTTTGTTTCATGGAGTTGTCGAGTGTTGTCGTCGACAGGTGCCTTCGATATTATTATTTTTGATGAGAAGATGATTCTGGAGCAGGACGTATCCGAGTGGCCAATTGTGCAGTGCTACGTATCCTTCCACTCAAAAGGCTTCCCCCTCTACAAGAGCCTAGAGTACGTGAAGCTGCGGCATCCTGTAGAGATTAATAAGGTGAGCCAACTCTCCGGGCAAGCTATGATCGTTGGTGAGGGTAGGTAGAGGACCAGCTCAAGTTGCGGAACAGGCTGACCGTGTACGAGACACTGAAATCGCACGACATACCTTGCCCGGACTTCATGGCCATCGACCATCTCGACTATGGCGACCATCAGGTAGGCGTGTGCGAAGGAACTTGTTGGTGGATGTGTTGTGGTGTAGTTTGTGGAGGCCGATGATTATATTATATATGACGGAAGGAAGTTGAAGAAGCCTTTCGTTGAGAAGCCCTTGGACGGCGATGACCATAACATCTGGATTTATTACCCAACCAATGTGGGTGGTGGATGCAAGAAGCTGTTTAGGAAGGTGAAGTCGAGTGGACTTGGTGAGCGTGGAGCGGTTAATGGCAGATTGGCGATAAGTCTTCGGAGTTCGATTCGAAACAATCCCGCATTCGGAAGGACAAGAAGTACATTTACGAGCCATTCTTGCCGACTGGGGGAATGGATGTTAAAGTGTATATGGTAGGGGAAATGTACAGTCATGCCGAGGCTAGAAAGTAGCATGTTTTCATACCGAATTTCCCGCAACTTTGATGTAGGGCACCCACCGTTGACGGTAAAGTAATGCGTAATAAGAACGGCAAGGAGATACGTTATCCTATAACCCTAAGCGAAGTGGAGAAGGCCTGTGGCGCGCTGATCGTCCAGGCTTTTGGGCAGTTCGTCACCGGCTTCGACGTCTTGCGTAAGTTACCCTCCAATGTTCGTTTCCTTATAGTCCCTGGTATAGGTACCACCGGACGCTCGATAGTGTGCGACGTTAACGGTTGGTCATTTGTTAAGGGGAATCAGCGATACTATGACGATTGCGCTATACTGGTCCAGAAGTTCTTCCTTGATCGCTTTCATATTACTTTTACTATGCCAATTCCGGCTTTGAAAAATGTAAGCACCGGGGATCGAACCTGTGCAGGAGTCTGCCGCACTGGTCTCTCCCGCTAGGAGTGCAGCGGTGTTCCGCAGTGGTTGCTTTGAGTATCCTCGTTTACCTTTGCAGGAGGAGAGGATGCTGGAGCCTATCAACCGGACAACACCAGAAGTTGATGAAGCCGATGAGGAGAACTTTCAGCACGACAAGCTCCGCGCGGTAATCTGGCCATCATCCAGAATGATTCTCTCTGTATCGTGGTAACGCTTCAATCTCATCTGATGATATAAAAGAGGACCACGCCAACTCTCTTTTCATCGTATCTACTCACAATCCGGCACGAACCTTGAAATACAGTAAGTTCATTATTATTCCTACTGAGCCTCCTCAGGTAATGATTATTATGAGGCATGGCGATCGCAAGCCGAAAGAGAAGCTTAAGTTTAAGTCCTCACATAAGTACTTTTTAGACTATGTCAACGGGTAAGGCCGCCACGGCATGCATCCTTCCACAGTACGCTTTGATCAGGCCAAGTCGAACTGATGATGACGACGATGACGATGGCGATGATTCCGACGTGGGTTTGTCTGGGCGCTCTCCGATAGACCCTCACCGGGAGGTAGGCTGAATTAGGGAAAGTGGAGGGCAGCAGTGAGAGAGTCATTGACCAGGTTTTAATCAAGAGCCCGGAGGAAATGGAGAAGTTGTTGGCGAAGGTGAAGGCAGCACTGAAGGAGCCAGACCTTTGTGAGAAGGACAGGAAGAATATAGACACGTTGAAGATGGTCCTGGACCTACATGAACACTTCACCGGGTTGAATAGAAAGATACAATTCAAACCAACCAAGTGGAGGGTAAATGATAGAGGCATAGAAGAATGTAAGTGGGAGTGGCGGCGGCGGCGGCTTTGCGGACTCGTAGTGGTTCTGGGAAGGGTTCAAAGTGATAGGATACGACTTAATGGTACGTGATGGTGAAGATATATACACGCTGACAGGAATAGTACTGGAGAAAGGCCATGACAAGGATACAGTATTACAAGACTCATGTCACAAGGATGTTGCTGTTGTACAGGGTCTCCCGAAAAATGTACTTTTTTAATAACATTTTCAAAAGTGCGAGTATCTTGGCGGCACTCAAAAGCTCTTGAGAGTGTTTTTCCATTGCTAGTAGACCATGATGATACTCGACGGGGTTGGCGAGTAATTTAAATTTTGAAATTCAAAAAGATCGGTTTCAACGGTTTTGCCTTGTAAAATTTGTTCTTCCATACCACCCTGACCTCTTTCACTGAGTCACCCTGTTAGTTATATAATCATGTACTCTTTATCACCTCTACTATAACAAATTAAGATTGGAAAAGGAAAGAGCCGTAAAATTCTTTTTTACGGCCGCAGTAAAAGTACAAAAAGAATAAACGTTGAACTCAAAAAAACGAGCGGTGAATCACGACGGTTTCTTCTCGCGTGTCTTGCTGATGAAACGGCTGAGAGTATTGTGACGAAAGTCATAAGAATCGATTTGCCTTAGCTGAAGGCCTCAAGTTCTCTGGTTGGTTTGAGCTTATACGTGAGGTATTCAATTCTTAGCGACTTTTCCACCTAATGCGGACGCACTGCATATCAATAATACTCCCGTTGGCATTCGCTATGTATTATTGCGGTCCATACTTTCTGCCATTGTTTAGGTGAAGAGGTTCAGGTTGTTGCTAAGTGGGGTGGTGAGCTGACATCATTGGGGAGGAATCAGGCGGAGCAGCTGGGAAGGAAGCTGCGCCAAGAGCTATTCCCGATAAATAGCGATGATTGTAAGTCGTTCGACTTGAAGGTCCCGGGTTCGAATCTCGGCCCGGGCATGTAAATTCGAGAATTTCCTCGAGGCCACCGTCGCATGTACCGAAACACCTCTTACAGGCACCTCCCTTCTGAGGCTTCACTCTACCTTCCGTCACGATTTCAAGATCTATTCGAGTCATGAGGGTCGATGCCAGACAACAGCTGCCGCCTTCACGAAGGGCTTCCTCGACCTTGAGGGTATCTTTATCACCGTGGGCTCGAGGCCTCTACCAGCAGGTCTGTGTCAGGTGATTTGCCTCCGATCTTAGTGTCCCTAGTGTGTGTTGATGGCTTTGCTAGGAAGCTGTTGGATAGGCCTATCCCCAAGGAGGATAGGAATAAGGTACGGTGTTGTGGAACTACTTACCGAACGAGACGGGCTTGTAGCCTTACGGTTTTCGCCCATTCGGCGCCTTGCGAGTTGTTCGAAATGTTGTTGTTGTCTGTAGGTTAAGAAGATGATCGACACCATCCTTCACACGGACAGCTCTGAGCTGAAGCCAGGGGAGCTGTTGGAGTTAATGGCCCCGACCGATCATAAGGGTGAGCGGCTTCTGCGCGTTCCCGTTCCTGTATAGGCTTTTAGGCACTATGGAGGCAGCCAGGATGATAGGCAACCCTATTATAACAATGAGGAAGGTTGGCGACCTCTGTCTGTCGTTCCTGGAGCTCATTTCATCCGAGATCACTCGCCTAGCTGAGAAGCACAAGTGCGGTGTTCTCCAGCCCTCCCCAGGGACGGATCATTTCTGTGTTAGGTTGGACTCTGCAACAGTCGACTATTCCGAATACGATGACGGTTCCCCGATTAACGGGAGTTCCTCCCCAAACGCGCTGCCCGATGATCCCACCTCATCTCCGCGAGGGGAAGGTGGCGGCGGATCTCTTCCAGACACTCCGCAGTCTAACGAGAGCGAGTCATCGCCGATCAGAGGTAGGTATGCAGTGTTGGCATGGTCGTCGCACTGGCCGCCGTGTGGTGTCAGGTGGCGGCGGCGGTGCGCGTCGTCACCATCGGTCATGGCATCGAGAAACAGCCCCTCGTTCAGGTCGTCGAGGGTTCCTGTCATCGCTTGGTGAGAAGCTTCGAGACCGATGTGAGTCCCCTCTGCCTTCTGCTACTGCTGGCATTATGCGTCCCTCAGTTTCCTCAACGCCCTTCGCGGCTTTGGTCCGAAAAGACTACGCCATCGGTCCCGGTCCGAAACTGCCCCATGAGCTCCAGGACAGAGTGAAGCGCCGATATATCCAGCTGCAACGTATAGAGCATCGGTGGAAGAAGCTGGTCCAAGGTGGGTCACCGGCGCGCCTCTTTTTGTCGGAGTTTATGCCTCCACAGGCTTCTTGAGCCCACCTGAGGGTGAGTTTGATACCACCAAGGTCCCCGATCTGTGGGACTGTGTCTACTACGACTTGGTCCACCATCGAAATGATGTCCCTCCTGCGGTAGGGAGGAGTGCAGCTCGCCAGATTCAGATGTGCGTGTTAGGCATTGAATGTTCTCGAGGAGATGTCGGCGTACTTGATACCGCTACAGAACTGGACGAGCCCCAGCGAGTTCGGCATCGACAAGGAGGATAAAATACGGATAGGAGTTGAGACCAGTTGGTAGACACTTGCCGTCGCCTTCCTTAGGACTGTTGGTTGTCAGGCGACTTTTGCAGAAGCTTCTCAATGATTCCGAGTTCATGCTCGACGAAATCACGGACTCTGGTCAGCCAAGGTCGAATGCCAACGGTAAGCCGCCGCCGCCGCTTTCGGCTTGCCTGTTACCGATTTTCGGTCAGCCCAAACTGTCGGCTTCGACGCGACCGGCACCCCTACGCTCCTTCCCGCATTGTCAATGGGCTCCACGCCTTCAAGGAGCTGCAACAAGAACGTAGCCTGATAGGGTTAAAATAGCCTTGGACGGGAACGTGCCTCAGTCCCCGACCAACGCTGTCCGACAATGCATTGTTCATTCTCATCGAGTAAAGGATAACGAGGAGGCATCGGCCGACAGCAGCATCACCACCAGTGAAAATAAGAAAGTCTCTGGCGGGGCCAGCACGTAGGGCTCAATCTCGAAGGTGATTGCCAACTTCTCCTCACAGACGGTCGATCAGTGATGAGCGCACCAAGAGCTACTCTCGGGAGGGATCCGTTGACAAGCTCAGTCGTGGGGTGAGGGATGGTCTGGACCAGCAGCTGGCGTGGATAGATCTGTGTTAGGCTGCTCCGGAGCTTCGGGCTCAGCTTCGACAGGCCATGAGAGATGGTAGCGATTGGCATCCTAAGCTCCACGAAACGGTTGCTCAGATCACTGGGATGAAGAGTAAGTGCCGCCTCTCTTGGTTATCGACATTCAACTCGTGTTATTGTTAGGTACCAGTAAATGCGTTCGCACTAGGATTTACGTCACCAGTGCCTCGACGATGCACAGTCTCCTTAACGTAGGTTGGGCTCGGGGCAGGCTACCTTGACCTTTGGAACGAGGGTTCTGCCTCAATTGTCAATTTTTCAAGTCGGGGGGAGATGCCGAAAATCTACTAGTTTATTCTGGAATGACCTAAGAAATCTTCCTCGCGCGAATTCGCATATATTCCAATCTCGGGTTCGAGGATTGATTCATGCAGGTGTTGCTCAATGGTGACGATGAACACATGAAGTCCCCGATTGACCCATCTACTATAAGGGACATCACCGACTTGCATTATCTCACTCATATTTCCCTCAGAGTAGGCTGCTGCTCTATTGTGTGCGCTGTCCCCATACTCTTCTCAGGTGTTCGAAGCTGATGATTACGATGGTCCTTCGACCGCACATGACACAGAGCGAAGACATAGGACTGTAAGCACTCAAAGTAAGGATGTGGCTCATGGTGCAGGTTGGCCAGTATGTGGCCTCAGGTAGCCGACAAGACCTGACTCGGTATCGTGTGGAGATTGGTCTCTCACCTGGTGTACAGGTGGTTGATCACAGTAGGTTTCCAGGTCGATTCCCTGCGGTAAAATCTGTCATCATCCTTTTAGCGCCCACAGGGCTTCAGATCAACCACTATCCGCCGGGCAACAGAATCCGGGAATCCGAGCTTGAAGTGGCACCATTGAAGCCTGTGGTTAACGTGGGTACCCTTAAGAGCTACTACACGCTCGAAGAGCTCGATACCTACCTCACATCGGTAAGGCGAAGGTGAACTTACTTGGTGTGACAACACTCGGGCCACCGGGTGGAAATAGTTCCGGGGCTGTCTCGGCTGCTGACGTAGAGCCCCCCTCGTTCTCTTTCCCTTGATGGGAACTCATTTCCTTTCGCAACACGCATCAAATAGAAAATGTGATAACATGAAGTGGCACCGTTCTTTCCCGTCATCCGACGTCCTGGATTACTTTACCTTGATCAGCCTGGCTCCCGCTACTAAGAGGAATCTCTGTTGTAGGTGTTGTGTCGATCGGACAATCCCTGTGGGGGTGGACATCCGACGGGGCACGGGCGCCATGGGTTCCCAGTGAGTGCTGCTTACAATTTCCCATCTTATCTCTGCCGCTTCCCTGGCACCATCTGCTCATCCATCAGGTCCTTGCCCGCTTCCATCATTGCGTTGACTCTGACACCGAGCCTGATACCGATTATCATCCCCATGAGGGTGAAGAGGAGGAGGAGGGCACTATGTCCCCACTGGCTTTAGCATCCACTACTTCATCACAGTTGCCTCCACCATCTTAGTGTATTCATAGTGTCTCAACATCATCACCCCCGTCAGACTTGTGTTGAGCACCGTAGTCGTCCGATAGCTGTCCCCCACGATTGATACATACCTACTATGGATCATAGAAGTGTATAAAAGGGTACAATGCAAAGGACCATCAATAAATGATCGACAATACCAAAGCACTCAAACTCCCTAACTCTCTGGACCAGGCGGACCAGTCCAATTTCCGGGCGCGCGCCAACCTAAATGATCGCATGAAAATTGCAAGAACGCATCTTGACGCATTCGCACTGACCTGTTGTTGTCGACCGTCGGCTCTTTCAGCCCTTATCTCTTTTACATCATTTTATCTCCCCTGTGGAGGCATGGCCCAAGTGGTCTAAACATGGCTTTAATACGCTTCACGCTACTCCTCAGTGCGACCATGGTACCTGAAGTAACCTGTTGGGAATCTTTAGGAATCTTTTAGGGAGCTGCGGAAGGTCGAGTTCACGCTGGTCATGGTCCCATCCATGTTGTCCCACTCACCCCGACGACCGCTGGGGGGTTGATAGACATCGAGACGGGGGCCGGGAATCTACGTGGGATAGGGAGCGTCAGAGCTCACCACGTTGCATCCTTCTTTGAGTACCACACTCTCGTCACCAAGAACCAAATAGGTGTGTTCGGCTAGCAGGTGGCTTTGTTATTAATGCTGGTTCAGAGCGTCTTAGAGATCACCATAGAGACCTGTTTGCCCAGTACTACGACTTCGATGGGGTATCAGATCTAGAGGAAGGTATAGGGCTCGAAGGGGGTAGAATCAAAAGGCATATGCATGGTAGAGCCTACCAAGTCAGCCCTAATGGTACTAATCATACGGCAATACCGATACCAACAGCATGTGGCCCCTCAGGAGTGATACCTCTGACCAATCTACGTGATTCGCAATATGTCGGACCCATCGGAGTGGGTACCGTTGAGGATGGGTCCAAGCCTCAGGCCATGGTTAACGTTGTATTCGACACTGGTAGTGTGAATACCTTACCCTGTGCCGTACTGAGCACCACCTTAGGCTCTACCAACCTTTGGGTGCAGTCGGCATTGTGCACTAGTGAGCCTTGTAGGAATAGGCATAAGTTCAATATGCTGGAGAGTATGTCATTCCTCAACACCACAGTGTAAGCTAGCTTAGCGCAACACGGTTACTGTTCCTACCAGGCCGAATCATCTCGATATCCAGTTCGGAACAGGGGAGCTTCGTGGGCCGGAGGGCGTCGACACGCTATCGGTTGGGCCCTATCAGGTAAGGAGGGCCTCGGTGTTGTTGAAGTTGTTAAGAGGTTGGTCGGTAGGTGAGAGATCAAACCTTTGCGATGATAGAAGAGGAGCTTGGGAAGATTTTCTATGAAATACCATTCGAGGGTATCCTCGGACTGGCGTTCCCATCAATGGCAGCAGGTAGGCAGCAGCAGCAGCACCACCGCGCCTGGGTGATCAGCGGTGATGTCGTCCCTCCTCTCAGACGGGCATGTGCCGTTCTTTGACAACGTAATGAAGCAAAACGTTCTGGGCGGGCAGAACGAGTTCAGCTTTTATTTCGAACCGATGCCGTCAACGCGTTCAGCGATTCTGTTTGGCGGTGTGGATTCCAGGTAGGGTCCAGAGGTTGCCCACGAGGCTGGTCCATCTGGTCCATTGTAGATTCTACAAGGGAGATATTAAGATGTTTCAAGTTACCCAGGAGCACTACTGGTCTGTTGACCTCGACGATTTCCTTATAGGTGGGTGATTCGGTCGCCACTGGGAAGGGGGATCTTGTGCTAGGCAACGCGTCTTACGGCGTATTGTCGTCGGGGAGACAGAGCTTCTTCGAGGACTTTATGAACGAAGTGGATACCGGGCCCTCGGGGTAAGATATGGCTAAGGCTTTTATGAAGTGGGCCGGCGATCTTTGTGGTCAGTTTTCATACCGAGTTGCATGAAGGTGACCAAGGCCAGCGTGTAAGGAAGCTCATCATCGATACTGGGACAACCTATTTTACAGCACCACCCGGCCTGGCGGAAAAGTACATCCATCATTGGTCTCAGCGGTATTCGTGTTCATTTCAGGATATTGCGTAGACTTCCTGGTGGTCAATGTGAACATATTGGTAAAGACAAAGAGGCATATCCAGACCTACACTACATGCTCCGAGATGAGGACGGTCAACCGTTTGATCTGGTGAGATAACCTTGTTTATTGTCATCGTGTATACTGTGGTTGTTGTTCTCTTAGGCTATACCATCATCAGTGTACATGGTGGGGACCGGAGATGGCTACTGCGAGCCTGCATTCATGGCCATTCCAGTGCCGGATGAGTAGCACGTATCTGCTAGTTGCCCCTCTAAACCATCCTCTTCAGATATGGCCCAGCATTCCTCTTTGGTGAGGTTTTCATGAGGCATTGGTTTACCACATTCGACCGTGGTGACGGCAGTCCAGGAGCAGCATTCGTAGGATTCGCAGAGGCGCGTCATGATGCTAGTAGGGACATTACCTTGTTATTGCTATTAGTGGCCTTCTCAGATCCGTTCTCATTCTCTGGGGAATACACCCCCGAATGATATGATGCCTTCAAGGTTGCTGCTGCTGTGTGATAGCATCACCATGCTTACCAAACTAATGATGTTAAGTCTTGACGGTTTTGCGTTATTAAGTTCTCCAGCACTTACAACACGATAACTCCTCGATCAACAACGGCACAAGTAAACATCTAATGCGGCATGGGAAATATCCATCGACTTCCTGTCTAAGGCGACGCTTCTCCAGAGGTCAACCAATCCTCATGTAGATAGGTAGCGCCTATCTGTCGCAGCTCATCCGGCATATTTTTGTTCCTATTCGCCTTCACCGATGAAAACGTAATTTGTCTTTCATTGTACAAAAATGATATGTAATATTTTCGTAAAAGATTAACTCCGATGATACCCGTGTGCTGGGTGCTGTCGTCGGCATGCAAAGCTAAATAACATCTTTCGCCAGTTGATGTATTCTGACTCTCCACATAGAATTTCTGCGGTATCTCAATAGGCCACGACGGAGGAGCAGAAAATAATATCTCTATAGAAGGCATATGAGAACGATCGGAGCAGCTTGAGAGATACCATCGATGAATGGTCGAGTCATAGACCATAACTTCTCGCTTTGCGTTCTTAGTAGACTCTCTTTTCAGAGACTCGACAACTTTTTCATATACGTCTGTGGATAAACACAAATCAGTGCTTCCACTATCGATTGTCATTTCTTGCCACATTGTAATCTCCTCCTCCTCACCTACCCTCACTCTTGTCATCACAATTGTCCACCTGTCGTGTTTGTAACCAAGAGGTATCTTTTCTAAGAGCGCGCCGCGCCTATTTGGATCGTGTCCACCTATTATGAGCTCCCCCTCGTTCGGATTCCCTCTCGAGAAATACATACTGAAATCCATGGTATCTATTAAACCTTTATTTCTGAGCTGTCTGATGAAAGATATGCTTCTTCCGTCACCGCCTTCTCTAAGTGCCATTCCAAGAGCCGCATGAGGCCAGTGGCCGACAGGTGTATAGTTAATAACTAACCCGAATTGTACACCGGTAATGACCTCCCCTCCTGCCTCTATGGTACCTTCCTCGCAAACCAGATGGGCGCAACTTCCATCACAGAATCTGTTCTTGATTTCAACCTCTTTGCAGCCCTTGCTGCTTCCCTTGTAGCACCCGTAGGGGTAGCTTTCGCATGCTTCGTCATGGGGCACGAGCTTGCCAAGCGAATCTTTGTCGATAAAAAACAGGCCTTCGGAGCCGGTATCGACCATCAGATCCATCTCCTGTCCGTCAGCCTTGATTCTTGTCATTATGCCGTAGTCGAGTGTGAACTTTGAACTATCGTGGGTCCACCATCGTAACGGCAACCGCAACAGTTTACCCCCTCTTGAAACCGAGAATAATAGCAAAATCAACGCAGTTTTGATAACCATATCCACTTGGGAGGCACAAGACAAAACAACGCTGATAAAGGACACAATTGGATCGTACTGGCAGATGATGATACTGAGTGACAACCTCCCAGCCCTCCGCTAGATGCCCCCAAGTAACAATTCAATGGCAGATGGATTGGTTTGAAACTTTTATTCACTTGGTAAATACGTACCCCAGTAGTAGTTAGATTAGGCAAGCTCAATAAAACCAGATGACAGCTTGAACTCAGGCCTACTCTTGATGAAGTTGGAAAGCTTACTCACGGACGCCGGCTTCCGAAGCTTCGATCCGATTTGTCCAACGTTGGTTCGACCTAATCAAAATACACAGTCCACACTAAATGCAGAACCCTTGTTAGTTTACCGTTCTTTGTTAGATATTCAACGATGCTTTTGGCATAGTCATCCTCCACCTTATTGCCGTCCTTCTTGGCGGCCTTAGCAGGCTTGCTTGCCTTAGGAGATGCCTCATCAACCGATAATTTCCTCTTCTTATCCTATCATTCATCAACATCTCCCTATCAACCCTTACACTAACTACTACCTCAGGCTTGGCAGCAGCCTCAGCCACCTTCTTTGGGGAGGGCTTCTTAGGTGATTCAGTAACCTTCTTGGGAGAGGCAGCGGCCTTCTTAGGTGAAGGCTTCTGCTCCTCCTCTTCTTCCTCTTCCTCGAGCTCCTCTACAATCTCATCGCCTTCCTCTTCGTCATCATCACTCTCCTCATCGCTATCCTCAACCTGAGTTGCCGTCCCATGTGAAACAATATCCAACAAAATGCTGACTTCCATTCCCTGCTGCTTTGCCTTCTCCTTTACCATCCGCGTAAGCTCCTTATTAAGCGCCTCGTGCATATCGGCCTCGCCTGCCTCGCTGCTCTCCTCCTCGCTCTCATCATCACCCTCTTCAGTGTCGTAAAACTCGTAGCATCTGACAAACCGCAGTAAAACCGAAAGCATAGGCCATGCTCCGTACCCAGTAAGATGGACTTCCTCCTTGCCCTTGTTAACAAAGGTAGGCGGGTCCGCGGGAGAGAAAGTGAGATCAAGTCCGAGGGCCTCAGTGGCGCCTTTTTGCAGCACTGCGATGGTAAAGGAATCACCTTCGCTCTCCTTGACCTAATATAAGCATTAGATAGTGTTGCTGTGGTTTGTATATCTCACTTGAATCTCACAACGAGCATCTGACTTGGGGTTGACCAAGCAAGCTTGAGTTAGGTGGACCATATCAGCATTCACCTCATCCATGGTTTCAGACTCTCCACCCTTCAAGGCAACACCAAAGAACATCTTCATTAGGCGAGGGCTCTCCATTTAATAACGAGGATAATAACAACAATCGCCTAACTAAAGCCTGGAATCCCTTTAGTGACGTTATAGTGTATCGGAGGACTCCTGGTGCGCATGCGTGCAAGGACCGCGCTGCGCCCTGGCGATCGATTAAACGCACCGTCTTGAAGAATGGGCAAGTCCAAGCAAGCGAAGATCCCCGTCCAAAAGACGGAAAATGATATCTATAAGCCAGTATTGCGGCCCAAGAACGAGGGAGAGAGCATCAAGGTACGTCCGCCGATCTTTGGGCGATCTCTGGAGCCTTGGGGACGGCAGTCTTACCGTGTCAGGTTGCTGAAGCTGTTATCAAACGTAGAGACCGCAATCTGAAGGCATTGGCTGCTCGACAGCGTCGGGTTAAGGAGCAGAAGCTTGAGAAGAAGAGGTTGGGCAAGGCTGCTAAGATGGTAATTGATATAGGCAACGGTTAAGGAAATATTCATCATACCAGATTTCCGCCAACTCTCTGGTCGTGAAGGCTCGCGAAAGGCTTATGGACCGCAGAAGGGCTAAAGTAACTAAACAGAAGAATAAGCGTATGGCTGTTCTCGGGGACGTCATCCCCGGACGGGTAAACTTTAATTTAAATCGTTTTGCAGAGGTCCTCCCTCGCAGGTCTTCCTGGTTGTTCGTAACGATCGTCGTTCCCCTTCTGCAACTGTTCTAAAGGCTCTTCGTAAACTGGGGCTTCGTAAGCATGGACATGCCATGTTCATCGAGGACAATCTCGAGAACCGCGAACTTCTACGTATATGCGAGACGTATGGCTGCTGCCTGAGAAGCTCGACGTTTATGAATCCTATTACAGATTCGTCTACTACGGGGTACCGTCGCCAAAGGCAATCTCAGACCTCCTCCATAAGAAGGCATACATCCAGTCCAAAGCCGGTGAGGGCTACGAGCTACTCACTAACAACCTGGTAAGGATCTTCCGCGAGGGCAACCGTGGAGGGGTGCCGTTAGGTCATCGAAGAGGCTCTTGGTGATATCAATATCCTCTCTGTCGAGGATGTTGTTGATGTAGTTAAGGCTGGCAATGCCGGAGAAGGTAGTAGAGGTCATCGGGTGCACGATGGGAGGTTGTGGCTTTCAGCTGTGAACTTGGAGAAGCTCGGGCGTGTCCTGTCGTTACTTGTTCCCTTTACTATGGGAGATGTCCGTAAGGCTGATGTTAACGTACCGACTTCAAAGATTGTATGGGGCTATGTAAAGAGGATGGACAATATGCTCTACAAGACATTGTAAATTTATCACTCACTGCTACTGCTGCCGCTGCTGTCTGGGTGGTCGCCTTGAGCACCAATAAGGACATCACGTAGAAATAACGTTTCTCTTCCTAGTCTTATTTGTTTGATTGAGTTGTTCACATTTTATGATCGGAGGGGTTGGGAATGTAGAGCTAAGGAGGAGGAGAGTTAAAGCGACTACGCTAAGGGAAGCTGGAGACCAGCACGAAACGCAATCGGGGAGATGTGATTATGCAAGTCGCAGAGAAGAATCCGAAGTGGCACCAATGGCAGCGTTACGACCTCGCAGGTGCCTAGCGTCCAGAAGGATTGGCCTGGTCGAATTCAATTTCAAAGATATTGGCACCATCGACTTCCGAAACTCAACCGTCAATCCTCTCGAATGTGTACAATCTTTAACATGATTTTTCGTATGAAGTCTCATCACTTACCAACTCTGAGCCTTCCTTCGGCGATCTCGAGCTGTCGGCGAAGTATCTTGTCGAGAGCAGCCGAGCTCTCACCTTCCTTTCGAGGTCCTTCTTCTTCTTTTCAAGATTCTGTTCCTCCACCTTCAGTAAAAGGCACTCCATAAACTAACAACATTAACATATCGCCGAGATGCCCCCACCAGGGTTCGAACCTGCGGCCCATCGGAATCCCCTTCTGGAGAACCGTTGCCCGCATTTGCGAGGTTTCTGCTCTGTATCTACAGCCAGCAGTTTTCTGACACCTCTAGCTACACCTCCTAACCCTTATTTTATCATTCTCCTTCCTGGCCTTGTCTTTCTCTGCCACCACCTACCCTGATATGGCCATCCTCATCACAGCCTGCAACTCACCCGTATAATATCTTGCTCGGCCTTTGATAGCATACACTTCCTTTTCTCTATCTCCTCTTTTAACACTGCCTCCTCCCCGAGTAAATCCCCTATGCGGTTCTTCATACCATTCACTTGCTAAAGTACAGATCATCAGAACCATCGGTGAGATGGCTAGGTATCGCAATCCAGCGAGCTTCGCTGTGTATTCACAGTGGGAGAGGCTTCTCACTTATACGCAAAGACGAGTAAGAACTTTGTCTTTGGTAATGTCCTATAAGGCTACCATAGTAGAACATCTCGCCTTTTAGTTATATCATACCGTAATGCTTTAAGTAATTAGTTTCCGACCAATGTGCTTGAAATACCCTACTGAAGTATACAGTCCAGAGTGAGCAGTGCTCTGGCAGCACTGCGGGGGCAACCAAGCCTCGACGGCCTACCTTGGTAACCTTCGCATGCGTCTTCTTAAGATCAACCAGCTCCTTATTAGCCTCCTCTATCTTACTCACAAACTGTTGGTTTTCTATCTGTAGCTTGTGGAAATCTATATACTGCAGACCATCACCGCCCTGTCAACACAGCAGATTCCGACCAAGTTACCAATACCTATCCGACCTGCTCTTTCTCGCGTAGCTGCCCTTCGGCCTTCCTGATGGCAACCTTCATAGCCTAACACAGGAGCTACTCCAGACCCGAACGGCCGGCGTTCGCGCCCAACCTGGTTTTTTGCAGTGAGTTTGCTGAGCAGCATGTCCTTTTGAGTGAGCTTGTCCTCGAAATGTCTCAAAACCCGCTCGGCGATTGTCTTCCCCGTCCTGATGTGTTCCGAGGTTAGCAATGCATGTGTTAGGGTTGTTCCATACCTAGGATTCTCGGCACCGACAACGATATCCCTTCTGAACTCGAAGGCGTCCCTTTTAACCTCGGCGGCCCGAATGTCGGTCTCCTCCATCAGAGCCTGGAGATCATCTTCAAGAGCAGTTGGCCGTTGGGGGGGCCACCTTGAGGATTTCCAAATTGTGATCGCCACGCTTGCTAGATTGAACTATCTCGTCTTTGACCGCTCTCATCTGACCAGGCAGAGGCAAAAGAGTGACAAGGACACTCCAGAACGAACTGCATTCCCCGACTATCAGCGAGGCTCTGCGAATATCAGCAGCTCGTCGTGTCACACAAAGGTTGCTGGGAAATCTATTCTCGATAAGAAATCGCTAACGCCTCGTAGATGGCCTCACCTCATCTTGCGCTATCTCGTATTTCTCATCAAGTGACAATGTTTTACGGACAGCTTTGGCACCTGAATGGTCTCTCAATAGGGAGGATGCCAGAGCCACCACTGCCTCTGCCACGCCCAATGAGTAGCTTCCCTCTACCATCCCCCAAGGAGTCTTGTGCTGCAGCAGCATCGGTATTCTCATCTCCTATAAAGATAAACAGAGTTCACATTCAGTGTTGGTCAACTAACTTGCATTAGGAAATATTTATGGATAATAACGTTGCGAACGTCATTCGTTGAAGGCCGACAATGACATTTACTGCATTAAGTGTCATCGTAGCCGCAATGAGCTGGGTCCCTTGGAATCTACGGTTCTCCCCGGCACATAGTTGACACCCTGGTATCCATTCCACGTTTGGAAACCCAATATACTCACTAGCGCCTTTCCGATGGAGGTAGCCAGCCAGGAGCTCGGCCTCTACACCGATGAGCTCGTTCTGTAAAGAAGGGAGTGTCTGACAGCTTTTCGACGGTTACCGACCTCGCCCTGGATTCTCTCAATTTCGTCTTTGAGTCCGTCTATCTGTGTGGCTATCTCTATCGCGGATTCTGATGGTTGCATTCGATCCAGTGCAACTGAGCAGTGGTAGTACACTGAACGAAGACAGGGAGAGCTCCGGAAGTCAAAGCTAGTTCCGTGCCCGGGACACGAGTCACCGAATGGTGGGAGTAAGATTCCCCCACCTTGACCACATGTGTCACTGTAACTCAACTCCTTGGCCTCCAAGGATGTGATGAGATGTAATAGAAAAGTCGCTGATTCTCCAGATAGACGGTTCCAAAAAACAGTACTCCTGCAGCAAGCAATATAAGCCGCCTCTCTTACGAGGCCCGAGAGACTCTCGCTATGTCACGGAGACGAGACCGAAGAGGCGACCGTATGGTCGAAAGGCCGTATTTGAGGCAGGTTACTCGAATCGTACTACGTCGCCGACATGCAAAACGGGAAAGGTTGTTGGGTCGACGAACCTAGCAATGGCGTTGACGCCTATGAACACTCTTCTCTTGTGTGCAGACAAGAATGGTGTATGGCGAGGGTGGCAGCTGTCTACCACCAGACCACCTGGAGAGGAAGATAGCGCGCAGTGACGGCTTCAGGGACGACGATACCTCGACGGTAAGTCATAAGAGTTGGGAAAGGCTCTTTGGTCTTTTTGTCCATGACTCCCGTGTCTGGATCAACAGAAGGGATGGTGCAACGGTTGCAGGGTCGAGCTGACACAGGAAAAGCTCCAAGAGGGGCAACTGCTTTGAACTCACCTAAGTCAAGCCAGCAGTCCGGGTGTTGCTCGAATCGAAGTGTGGCGTACTTATCCTCAGTGAACGGAGCGCACCTGATAAGGAAGGCGACCGCAAAGAGGGGCAGCTAGGGGTGGTGTACCCGTCAAGGAGAATATTAGTCCGGAACCTCCTATAGTCCATAGATCGACCAACGTCGATAGGAACTCGAGATAGGAAGCTAGAGGATGAAGCTCGCGACAGTACTAGAACAGGGAAGCCATCTGATGGACAGGGTGGAGCAGGCAGACCCATGGGGAGAGCTTCTACCGGATAATTCTATGGCATCGCCTTCAATTCCACCGTCCTTCTCTGGGAAGGGCCTGAATGGCAGGACATGAAGACCCTCAGAGAGAATGCTAAAGTTCACCTCAGGTATTCATCTTCCCCAACAGACTTGATTAGGCGAGCTCCAGGCTCTCCTAGGCAACGGCTTAGCCACTCTGCAACGTCGTCTCCCTATGAACATGTGCTAAAGTAGGCATCCTTGTGGACTCACTTGGTCCATCCCAACAGCCTTGATGCCCCAAAGGATGCTGCTTATTCGTTGACGATCATGTAACAAAGGTACATGGATAGTATCATGGCCGCACCCTTCTCGAAAGGTGAGAGTTACGCCTACCGATGTTGAGCATGCCCTGCAACTTCAGGGGAATTGGCTACCTTCCTCAGTTGGCATTGAGGGATGAATAAGGCTTAGCTTGGCATTTTCACGCTGAGTGAGTACTCGATAGTCTCCAATGATCCTGATATATGTAATGATATAATATATTATAATACACCATACTCTTTATCTTTATCATTAGATGGCACAACAATACAATATATTCTATCATATTTTAAACCCTTCCTTGTTAACTCACAACTATCAACATTAATACCAGCTGCTGACTTTACTGGATATCTACAATACACCCTATATCACCTGAATAGAACAGGTCATACTCACACTATAAGCTTATCGATCCTTGCAAGTCTCTCCTCCTCTACCGCTTTGCTTCCTTCGCTGCTTGTACGCCTAGTGTACAAAAAGAGACCTACCGCAGCGGCAGCCACTGTCGTAGCAGTGGCTGCAACTCCTACTGAGGTTTGCTGTGATAACATAAGTGGAATACGTTAAAAACTGACCTCCACCGTTATCTGTAATGGGTGTCGAAGCCAAGCAATAGTATCATAGATTATCAATATCATAACATGCTTGAAATATGATACACACTGCTATTACGTATAACGGCAGCAGCAAATCTGTATCAACGAAAATGCGCAAGGCGATCAACATAGCAACTTGTCCTAAGGGAGTCTCCTATTGAAGGGACCCGCGTTCAAGTAACAGAGTAGAATCGATAACTACAACGGAGTACGCCTTGTGAGAGGTTCGATGAGACGAAACAATCGCTGAGGGTAGCCCTGACCAGCGAGACTCAAAGTAAGTTACTAATAAAAACTGCATGAAAGGATATGACATATTTACGACTGTATGTGGTTGCCAATGTGAAATTCAATAATCACTGTGCGATTAACAGCACGCATGGTCATATTCGCGTACAACCCCAGGGAAGCAAGATCCACAGATGAAGCCACCAACAAACCGCAGGGTTAGCAGAGGAGACACTGAAACCTGAGGACCATCAGCACTAGCGGTGGTGTCTTTCGTTTGGGTGCCGCCGTTCTTTCCATGTGGAACCCCAACTTTATCTGATATCGCGCATGGTCACCAATATGATTGAGAAGCTTCAGCAACAACTCAGAGTTTTGTATCTCAAAGCCCCACCCACTTTTCGTTATCATTTTAAATGGTCCTCCGCAAAGTCAGCACGTGAGCGCATTCATTTCGACGGTGACAAAAAAGTTGTCACGTCTCCTACGCAGGAGACCCTGCTGCAGGAGCTCCGCATCTTCAGTTCTTTTTGGTGAGCAGTTAACAAGATTGACACTGGCAGGTCCCTCGCCGTAAGCCTTGCCATCACTAGTCCACTGTCGTGTTGCACCACCACGCCATTCGTTGGCTCTCTCGGTGTTCTCTCTGGCCCTCAGAGGAGTAATTATCATGACCGAGTCCTGTCAGAAGTTTCCCTCCATAGTGCACACCTGCCTTAGTAGCACAATGAAGCGATTTACTCTTCACGAAATATATGCTCATCATCAGCAGCATATTAATAAAGTAGTGTAGATGCCCTCTACCAGAGGGAATCCTTTCCGTGATAGGCAGTGGGTCTTGTAGTGTTCACCTCGAAGCTACGCCTGACCCATCAATTAAGGGCGGGAATGGGGCAATGTACGAGAACGGGTCAATAAAGCAAATGAGTGAAGCCACGCTCCTGTTGGACTTCTACGGTTACACTAACTGTTATCGCCGCTTGGCAACACAATGATTGTCTGGCAGCTTAACTCGACACTGACTAGGAATATATAGCGGAAACTCCACTGATATTGGCATAGTAGCCACGGACAGTGAAATCATCCGACGGGACCTTCTATGAGTACTTAAAGCCCAAGAGTTCTGACTACGCATGGTGGACATGGTGATAATAATAATACCCTATGTGAAACGCACAACATCGCCTTTACAAATGACGGTAGGCTGGGCGTTGGTATCTAAGAATCTAGGAACGCCATAAACGCCCATGAAGACTTTGTTTTTGTGCTTAGTAAGGACTGCATGGTGACGCGGATGGCAGGAGGACGCTATTGCAGAGCCTGAGGGGCAGATCGAGTGGACGGACAGCAGCAAGTTTTGGATAGCGATTAACGACGACACTGTGACACAATATCAACACCAACTCTTCTAGTGCGGATTTCGTAGGGCAAGCGGCAGCCATATCAACCTTACCGAGAGTACTGAGCGATGCAAAAATCTACCAGAACTGTGTGAAATCCCTCGAAAAATTCACCCGAGAAGCAAATTTTTCCGAAAGTGGCATACCTCGCCGAAACGCATTCAAAGTTGGCGTGGGCTCTCGAGTCAAGGTATCCATAACACCACAGTCGGGATCGACGGAAGGTATGGTGCACCGGGTACACAGACGGGCTGAAGTGAGATAACCGGGGATTAGCTGCGAGGATCTACCGAGATCGAGCCAACAAGTCGAGTTTGCTTCAAAAGTGAGCGTAGAGAACTGGTCCTCGGTATGCGGGCAGCACCTGGGGCATTGAATAGCTGCGCTGCCACCGAGGACGATGATAGGTTCACCCGTCCAGTAGGATGTTGGGCCTGAATCGTCGGTAGTCCATTGGTCGACCTACACTAACGGGGACTCGAGAGATGAGGGAGGCTGCTGATGCCCGAGAGAGGACAAGTACAGGAAATCCATCTAAAGGAAGGCTAGGCTGGGAACTGGTGACACGAGGAGCCCACCTTGGTAGTCAAGGCCTTCGATCTGGGTGGCTCCTTCCTTGGCTGGTGGGCATCTACACGGCGAGTGAAGAGTGTGATGGATGCTAGCTGACGTACCTTAGGAACTCGTTGTCGTTCATGGACTTCACAAGGCGCGCTCCTGGCACTTGGAGATATTTGCCCAGCCAATCGGCAACGGCGTCGCCCTGACAGAAGAGTTGGAATATCTCTTGGGCTGAACAATTCCCTCACCCAAGCGCATAAAAAGTCACTCTAGTGCTGGAAGGAGAAAACACAATCGGAATTTCGGCGACATTTCTTCTAAGTCACTCCTGAGTAAAATGTGCAACCGACTATTTATTTTTCGGCACGCTGTGATAGGTGAACTACTAAATCCTTATAGAACGCCGGACGAGCCAGCCTTGGCAGTATAGTGCGGTCCAGGGGATGCGAAGGGCAACTTCACCGACGCACAGATGATGGTCACAGCCCTGTGGTACTACGGCCCACTGATACAAGAACTTAGCATCTCACGGAGCGCAGCAGAGCATCCTCCGCTTCGACATATAGTTGAAGGTAGCCTTTGCAGGGATCACCTGGTCGATGCCCTTGACCTCATCACTCCAGATCTTGAAACTTATCTCTTTGCCGCAGCTCGACAAAGGAACATGAATGGTCGAATGAGGGGACTGTCCATTAACCTCTCTAAAGCTGAGGGACATACCTGATAGGCATGCTTTGCGGATCTAGGGAGGAGAGGGATCAGAGCACCGTCACGGGTCGGTAGACTCGGGTAGATCTGGCTCATACGTGGCACGGAACGCTGAGTGAGTACTCGATAGTCTCCAATGATCCTGATATATGTAATGATATAATATATTATAATACACCATACTCTTTATCTTTATCATTAGATGGCACAACAATACAATATATTCTATCATATTTTAAACCCTTCCTTGTTAACTCACAACTATCAACATTAATACCAGCTGCTGACTTTACTGGATATCTACAATACACCCTATATCACCTGAATAGAACAGGTCATACTCACACTATAAGCTTATCGATCCTTGCAAGTCTCTCCTCCTCTACCGCTCTCCTTCTATGTTTTCTACCACGGTAGTATACTGCACAAATAGACCCTGCAACTGTCACTGCTGCTAAGCCTAGCGCAACAGGTCTTGGTATCATGCCCTCAGCGCAGCTGCAAACGATCAACTATATGATGTGTACTTTCTCTCCTCGCACAAACGTTGCTCGCTTCACTTACGGAAGGATACGCGCAAACTTCTATCGCTTTCTGTCTCGTTGAGATGTTCATGCTCCCCAGAAATGACTAAACACAACCCTTAAAGTGCTCTGAACGAAAAGGTGTTATATAATATAACTGGTACGTAATCTACATCACTATTAAGTCCAATGATTATGATGATAAGATCCGATCCACAGAAATGGAACCTCGTCATCAAATACGTTTGTAGTGTTAGTAGTAGCAGTAGTAGTAGTAAACAACGTGGTGGTATTCGCCTAGTAGAGACTGAAGTGTCCACTACTAGAACTATGATTCGCAGCAGCAGTAGCACTTATTAGACTTACTGCTGCTACGGTGAGGGGTTGCAGCAACAACAACAATTACATCTAGGTGAGGGATAACGGTCAGACACGACAGGCTCATATCTGGCAAAAAGTTAAGACCGTTATTCGTCAAATCGATGTATGAGGCGGCACTTCCCTAGACACTGGGGATATAGCGATCATCACTGTACAGATCAGCAAGACTCTAGGCTGCTTACGGCAAGGGGCCTGGACTTGGTCCTCTATTAGGGCTCGGCATAGGTGGCAGAGTCTGACCAGGTAAGATACCTGGTGGAGCCAAGCTGAAGCTAGATAGTCTCCGCTTAGCTTCAAGGATGGTGGCGATTTGACTTAGTCTTCTGGAATTAACGTTGGAAGATTCATAAGGCTTCCATCCACTCATACCACGAGCGCGCGGCTCAGCAGCAGGAGTAGGAGGAGGTAGATCGGCCGGTCCAGTAAGGGGCGTTGCTTCAGCGGCGCTCGGTACGTTGAAGCTGCCCTCTTCGATAATGGCTTGTAGTTGTTGTAGTTGCTCATTGGTGATGGAGCTAATAGACTTACGTGGTACAAATACCGGTGCTTCTGCATCAAATTTAGGAACAGGTACAGTGGGGAGGGCATTGGTCACACTGGGCGCGTTGGCCGGGGGATCATCGAGTAAGGCGGCTACCATATCTCGTCCACCAGTATAAGAACGTAACCTTAACGTGACTTCATCACCAGCGGTAAAGCCACTGCTTCCCGTAGTCTCATTAATCTGTTCTAAAGTCTTTGCTATCTGCTCCAACAAATTAGCTTGCTCTAGGTAATCGTTCATGGCCATAGTGCTTCCCAATGACGCCTTTTGCGTTGCCGCCAAGGAGGCTGCGGTAGCCATAAGATCTGGATCATCATTCGCCACAGCTGCCTCCGCCAAACGGTTGGTAGTAGATGCGGTAAGAATTGCATCAGTACCAGCAGCAGTAGGAACCCTCGTACGAAGCTCGTGGGCACCATGGGCATGTCGGCACTTTGAACCCGCGTTACAGGAACCGTTCATCCAAAAACGGCAAAGGGAAGTCTTGTAAACGTCAGCCGTCGCTCTAAGCTCGTCTCTGCTATGAGCATAGGCACAATCAGCGCCATTAGGGCACTGGCCTTTACGATACAGTTGGCACATCTTGGTCTTACGGAGATCAGGGGCCTGCCTTAGCTCGCTCCAGTCGTGCGCATATCCACAATCAGACCCGTGTTTGCATTGTCCACGGAGATAAAATTTACACATCCTCGTCTTGCTGAACACTTCACGGTTACGTCCACCAGCCTTTCCCTCTTGGCTGGACGGAGTTCGTGATTCAGGAGAGCTTGGAGCCGATGATAGTCCCTCATCAGAATGATTGTAATTGATGCCAGCTCCAGCATGACCCCCCAGACCTGGTAGCTTAGTCTGCAATTTAGATGGTTGTACAGGCATACAAATAACGTTTACTTTAACCTGAAACCTCAATAAGTACTCCAACCAAGCCGGCACCAAGGTTTTGCACGCGAAGTCCCGAGTGAGCTGAGAAGTTGTAAGATCTCAAGATTGCAAGACTTCGTCTGTTCGAGCTTTGCTCATTAACCTCGCTGTACAGATGTCTACTTGGGAAAGAACTCTTCGGCCGTCGCCCTCTAATAAGCATCTTTTATCTCGAGCTGCTGGTTTTCACGTGGCTGGCAGCAGAACGCCCCTTCCTGAGTAAGGCACACAATGTGTAGACAGGCTGAGGCCGCGCTTAGTGAAAACTATTCCCCACGATGCAGTCTCGGCGTTTTCGGTTCGGTGATATTTCGATGAAATACTTGCTTCATGATAAATCCGTTTGCGGATTTTTGTATGGTCCATCGGGAGTGTTCTCTGCCACACGAAATTGCTTCAGCGAAGTGTCAACTGGAAGCTCAAAATCGCAGATCTTCCTGTGAATACAGTGCCGTCTGATCTACAGTGTGAAATTGACGCAATACTACCGACAGAGATTCAATAGCGATCCACACTGTGATAGATACGATTCGCTTACTGACCATAACCTCCAACACTTCTGGAGCTCTCCGACTACCAGAGCCCATCTACACGACATGGGGTTCATTGCTGATGATGGAAGCCTTATATCGTTGGATCAGTACGGCTGATGTCTATCTGAGGTTTGGTAGAGATATATCAGGTACCGTAGGAAGCTGCATGTTATTGAAGGTGACATGATGAGAGCAGAGCAATTGAAGGAACGTAGAGCTTGTCGTGAGGAACAACTTCAAGCTGATCATGTAAGTCGATAGCCGCATTTACGACGCAGTATTTAGCTTTTCGTGAACAAGACATACACTAGGTGTCACTGTCCTTCCGAATGTGAAGGATAGTATCAATTTGCAAACAATAACTGCAGATGATGCATCAGCGGAGCAGTGACCGCAACTCATCCTCGCGTAGTAGACTACAACGTTCGCGGTGTCGTCTTGTCGTAGACGCGCGCTGCGCGCTTCGATCTAGTTCACCTCGTAAACATCACTTTTATTAATTTTACATGCTTTAGATCGCGTGGCAGAAGATACAAATGGCCAAGGATAAGCGAGCCGAGGAAATTCGTGAGCGCAAGGCGGAGATAAGTGGGTGCTGTCAGTAGTACCCACTGGCATGCCTTGGCGTTTCAGTGGAGGCTCGAGAGGCTGCCAGACGAAAGAGGGAGGGTATTCCACGACCTTAGAGGACCAAAGGGCTTTAGCCGAGTATCCATTACGCATGAACCTCTTATCATATTACTGAGTCACTGTGACGTAGCATTTAGAAGTTAGGACTGCGTCGTGTTCTATCACTTGTGGGAGGGGGGTGCAGGACAGGCGGCAAGCTTGTCCGTATCATTACATTTACACCGCCCTTATCGAACGGGGAATACCCAGTAGAGTTCCGACCCCCGTTTCCCTACTGCTAAAGTCTGTCGTCGAGAGGCCAGCTTCTGGCTACATTCTATTGGTATCATTGAGGAACTTACGGGAAATATTAGATAAAGGCGGGAGGAATTGTACTCATTTGTCGTAAGCCAATATTCATAGTACTCTGCAAAAATGCAGAAAAGATGCTTCGAACGTTGTAGGGAACGAAGAGCTCGGGAGCATCTCAAGCATCGGTTAGTCTTTCAAAGGTGCGTAATCTTTGTATCCATCAAAAACTTTTTGGTTTCCGATAATAGTGATAAAAGATCACGTTATGTGTTTTGCTTGTAACTGCACTTTCGAAAATCAGCAGCGACATTCTACATTCCGATTTATACGACACCGTGCTTGATTGCGAAGCGGGCGAAACACCATTGCAACATTATATCTTGTCGGTGGCAGTTGTCTCGTTATTATGATCCTTTCGAAAACAATATTGCCAATAATACTGCCATCTATTGCAGGCTTATCTATAACACTCCCTTTTATCGACGGGGCAGTAACCTTCGTTATTGACGGCAACCAGAGGACGAGCTTCAGAATCGATACCGGTAGCGCACGGTTCTTTGCTTTTTATGGACCCGAGTACGAAAAGCAGAAGGGCGCGGGAAGCTGCGCGAAAATTAAAGCTTGTTACTTCTGCACCGTTGCTAATCCTTGTGATGACATATTCCAACGTGAGCAATGGCACGTTGCTTTCGGAGACTTTACCGCGTACACTTATGTGAGGCACACTGTGTCTGCTACTGTTGGTGGAATCTTGATTCCCGACATCGAGATGGGACTGGCCATCAGCGCTTCTCATGGATTCGACAATGACCCATTCTCTGCCGGCCTACTGGGGTTATTGAAAGGTCGGACAGGTATCCCAGAGACATTCTTAGATCAGCTGCTGAGCCGAAACCTAATCTCGAGTCACTCTTACTGGGTTCATACTACCGGAAACATACAGTCCTTCGCCGGTAGTATCACACTGGGGGGCATCCCAAAAGCTGAGATGAAAGCCTCTAGGGTTGTGCATATGAGCAGAGATCTGGTATACTTTTCACGAACGATTTCTATCCCGCTTTGGCCGGTGCGACTAATCAGTCAGAAAGGGCATTTGCTCACTCGGCAATGGATGACATTAACCGGGAGACAGCAAGATGGCCCTTTACCCGCTATCCTCGACACCGGCTGTAAAGGTATATTTATGTCTGATCCGGACTTCAATGAATTCTTCCGTGTCGCCAAAAAACATCTATTCGACATCCCGGGGTCCAGTGATTACTATATTAAAGAGGGAGACCTTCATAATTTACCGACCCTTGTCTATCAGATTGGCGAATCTCCCAATCAGATGGATATCCGGATCAAACCAAAGCATTACGTTCGTTATTGCGGGAAAGATGGCTACTGCTTGCTGCTAGTCACTTCTACTAATAAGACTGACCAATATGATCTTGGCGAGCCTTTATTTTACGCATATGATGTCGGATTTCAGTTCTCGGGCAAACACCCGGCTGTGTATTTCAGAAGAAACGATGCTGAATATGCTACACTGGGCGAATTCGATTCCACCTAGAAGTAGTCCTCAGTGCTGTGAACCAAGAGACCCGAAGCAACTGGGCCGGCAGCAGTACAGTGTGACCCCCCCTCTGTTTGCCGATTTAAAAAATGTGCTGTACGTGGCTATCACATGGTGTTAATATGCTCGCTATTGTAAAACTACAGACTTGTGTTCTATTTTGTTTACATTGGCGTATCTTTTAAAGCCATCCTCGAGTATGGTGGTTCTTTTGACCGTAGCGTGTAGGAAATGCAAGATTGCAAGACACCAAGTTAGTCCTTCTCGCGGCCGACTTGGCCTTCCTTAGCGTTCCGTTGGCTGCTGTTTTTCGTTGAAAATGAAGTTGGTTAGTTTCTCCGTTTGCGCTATAATGGCATCCCCTGTAATGAAATCTACAACCAATTGGGCTGATGAATCGGCCGACCTTTCTCCTGACTGGTCCCCATCTGCGGCCCCAGTAATACCGTTACGTAATGCAAGTGAAGGAGCCTTCCTATTTTAGGCCATTCCTGGCGATGATCATTTCACGTTGGAAGCCTCTGCCGTTGAATCTCATCAGGCCCCTCAGGAGGAGCATTTGCCCACCGGAATGGGTGCACCTCAGACCTTCTGTGTGTAAGTTGTGGACGGCGACGGCGGTGGCGCTGTTGTAGGGTTACATCATGCTTTACAGTTACGTTGGCGGCTTGCCATACAGTGCCACCGAGGATGAACTAGGATTCTTCTTCCTAGATAATAACGTCACCCCTATCGGCGTTAGAATCATTAACGATCGTGAAACCGGCAAGTCTAAGGGATTCGGGTAGGGCCGAGGAAGAGGAGGAGGGGGCTTGGAATGAATCTCAAATGAGAATTTAGTTACCTCGACTTCGAAACTGAGGCAGATTACGAAGCCGCCCTCTCCATGAGTGGCGCTACCTTCGGTGGCAGGACCATCAGAGTGTCCGCTGAGGAGCATCGCAGGGAGCCTCGCAGGCGGTCTCGGTAATGCAAGGAAAGCGTCCATCGCCGTATTTGTGCATTCTAGTGAGCCGCGTGGCCCTCGTCGCGAGGATCGTGAGTACCGCAGAGGTGGTGGACGTGACAGGTAGGACTACATCAGCTTGAGTTTGATCATTCCCTGGTTAGCTACCGAGAAAGTGACCGTTCTTTCCGTGAGGGTTTGGAGCGCAGCTCGACCGCCGAGGAGCCTGAGCACCATGAAAGGAAGAAGCTAGAGCTGAAGCCCAGATCTAGACCAATGGCGGTAGGTGGCAAACGGAGGGACTGGGATAACAGTGATGACGGCGTTGGTCAGGAGTTGCATGAAGATGCTGCTGGACGTCAAAGAGCTAGCATCTTTGGTAACGCCAAGCCCAGGGATGAAGCTGAGTAGGCGGGGGATGGGAATAGCAGTGCGATTAGTGGGTATCAGATACCAGCGCCGAAGGGCCGAGAGAGAGGAACGCTTTGGAAACACAAGCAGTAATAATGGCGAGGCCAAGCAAGCGGAGACAAAACAACAGCGTAGCGTTGGAAGCACAAGAGCAGCGCCATCAGAGGCATCATCAGCGTAAGGAGGGTAGCTCGAGTGTGGTGGGAGCCTGGCGGCCTACTCGCAGGTCACCTCGCAAGGGTGGGTTGTCGAAGGGTAAAGGGGGCAAGGGTCGTCAGCCATCTGGTGACTCTAAGTAGGGCCATGGTCCTTGATTGCTGTGAATAAGGGTGCATGGTTTAGGTCCAACTGGCGCGGCAAGGGGGGCAGGACCGCCTCACCGAAGGCACCTGAGGTTGCCCATAAGGAGCCTCGTGTTCGCACTGTAGACACTGGCCCGAAGAAGTAATAGGGATTCGGCGTTGATATTGTTGTTCATTTGACCTCTGTTTAGGGTAAAGGGTGCCCTCGCCAACGCCTTCGCTGGTTTAAGCGATTCAGAGTCCGAATCAGACTCTGAGTAAAATAGCATGGTATTATCGTGAGCGGTTGAACATGGTAAGTCCCCTTTAGTAGTGGGAGGCAGCAGCAGCAGTGGAGCCTTTATCGACCCTTTCCCCCATCAGGTACTATGTCCTTGTTATGCTGGCAGGCTGACCCTTGCTTGGTCGTCCAGCTATAGGGTAGTACTCAAATCCGATGATGATGGTGCTTATGTGTTGATAGCTCTTCCTCTCTCACTTCACAGATATTATCCTTCTACTTGCCGCCGCCATTCTATACCATCACCTGTACACGTGTCCCAAATATTCCTCAATTCCTCGAGGCTGTTAATCATCATCCTCATCTACTGCCACTGCCATCTTTGGTATCTGCTGTATTATTCATATTGAGCTTGTACTGCTGTTCACCGCAAGCAAGGTAAGCGGGGAACAGCTAGAGGTGTCAGAAAACCAACTTGGCGGGGTATCCTTCTCCTGTTGCTGTTCTCATGAGCCTATCAGTCGTGTTATTAGTTGAGTAATGTCGTCTGCCTCAGGTTCTCACTGTTGTTGCTGCTGCCGCTGGTTGGTAGTATCTTTTACGGTGATTTTCCTAATGGAATGGTATTCAAGTATGTGGTTACCATCCAGCTGTTACCGAGCTGGTGCTGCTGTTGGAAATGCTGATGTTGGTGTCATATAATGATTCTCTTCGGGGTTGAGGAAAACGTCTACTGCTATTTGCGAGCCAAGAAGGTTGCCTTTACTTCATCGTAATAATCGTTATCGACTATCTGTCATCTTGGTGGTGTTCGCTCGAAAGGCTGCCGCCATATGACACTCCTCCTGTTACCATAGCCTCATCACTACTTACTGTTTCCTTCTCTATCACATACCCATATGCTGTTTAGTTCATTAGTCAGAGACGAGAGCGGTATGGCGGTCCAAACAGTTGAAGAGTGTATGAACTACTCACAAGACCATTTTATCGGACCGGGCACTTTCCCACGACCGCCGTCGGGCGGCTCTTCCTGGTCCTCGAAACAGAACGGCTTTTGGGACACTTTGGTGGGCAACGCCCCCACCGTAGGTAGTGCCCGTTGGTCCAGTAGCTTATAAACGTTTGAATAGGTGTATCAAGTGGCCGACTGCAAATACTAGGGGGGAGTATATCGGCTAATAATGCTATAGTAACCAGGATTGATATACAAATAGATCCATCACGGCAAAGGGGAGGAGGAGGGGATCTGCGAGTGGGAACATTTACTGTTAAGCCAGCTGAAGGTACTACAACGACTGTGTTGCCGGCATCCATCCAACTTGGCAGGTATTTTTGAATCGGAAACGTGTCATCTGAGTAGCCCTCGGCCATCCCGTCTCGTCGGTTTCAACCCCTCCGGCTCGGTCGTCCAGACCTGTACAGTCTCTCCACCACTTTATCTGCCTCCAGGCCATCATGTAGGCATATGGCTCACAGACAAGCAGGGAGTGCTGGCCATACCATACCAGAAGACCCTCGGCATTATGGATGATGAGGATGCTCAACAGGGACATTGGTCGTCTGTGTCGAGCCAGGATGTAGTACCGGGTCGAGCAATTAACGTTAAGAGGCACTTCAAGCGGAAGGGCTGCTGGCGAGCGTACCTTCAATCGGTGCAAAATGTCCAGCGAGAAGGGAACGGGGCTACGCGGCGAAGTAGCCAAGAGAAGAAACGGTCGTACGATGAGTACATGAATAACGGCAAGCGTCGAGAGACCATCGTCAAGAACCATGTGGAGTCCACGGCCACCGCTGCACCTATTCTGGAGGAACTGCAGTGTCAGGATGATGTCGAAAGGGAAAGACGTAGTGTGGAGGTTAAATGGGGCCCGAGGATGGCGCCTGAAGTGCGGTGTGATGATATTACTACTGAACTGTAAATAATGATTGCCTATACGTTTGCCTTATATACTCCTTGCATCATCACCACCATCATCGTTTCTGTTATATCATCTCTTGCTTTGTAACATCGACGGGGTTAAGGGGCTGCTGTGGCATCATCAGGCATGATGTCGGGTAAAAGCCGATGGCCATCAGGGAGGCATATACTTGCCCTGCCACCACTGCTGGCATTTCCTTGGCTTGCCTGGCGACTGTTGTCTGGTCCACCAGAGGCCGTCTCGATTATTGACCGCGCCGTAATGATCTCCGGAGTGGCTTTGTAGAACCAATTTGTGCCGTAGGTGTCGCTGCAGCTGGGCCCTGACAGAAGGCCCCCGTGGACAGCATACCTTTCACGGTTATTCTGGAGCGGGACTGTTCCTACAGGGATGGGCGGGGCCATAGCCCGCATTAACATCCCGCTGGTGGTGAAGGAGGAGGGGCGGTGGGCCCTGTGGATGGCCAATGGTAGTGCTGGACTGTGGGCGTGGGATGAGGGCATCTCTGGCAGGCACTCTTGTTCGGCAGGGGGGCTCTGATTTGTCTTGGAACATACAGTCCTTGTTTTTATGGGACCGGACGTAGGGCTGCTGGAATCTCCTCGTGTGGGCACCATTCTCCACGTAGGTATTATAACCGGTCTCCATCTAGAGGGGATGCTAGTACTGCTGATCTTATAGCCGGTAGAACTGGCAAAAGCAGCAATGTGGACGATAACAGTTTCTGACCGTCCTTGCAGTTTGGTTCCCTCCGACAGCTTCCTCCTCCCTAGGATAGATGCCCTCCTCCTCCTCCTCCTCCTCCTCCTCCTCCTCCTCCTCATCTGCCCTAGCCCGTCAGGCCGTGAAGGCGGGCTTACAGAGTGGCACTGTTATGCTAGTGGGAGATGCTGTAGCGCAGACTCTAATGGGGACTGAGGTAGTGTTGTTTTATTAACATCGTTGTCCTTCATCAGTTTTGGTAGGCCTATTCCCCGGAAAGGTCAGCTAGATTCGCCCTAGTCGGCTGCACTCTTCACGGTCCGTATTTTTTCCTTACTTTCCGCCAGTTGGATCGGTACTTCGGTCCCGCGGTGAACATTCGAACTATTCTAGCCAAAACGGCCGCCGCACAGGTGATAACCCGCCGATGCCTCACTCGGTGCGCCATTTGTCTAGCACACCGCAACTGCGTTGCGAAGGCTCGTTCGGAATACCGTTTTTCCATACCCGTTTTCCTACTATTGAGTGCTTTAGCTCTGAATGATCATCGTTCTGCAGGTGGGAGTGTTCCCTATATATTTGGTTGCCCTATTCGCATACCTTGGCGCCCTTGATGGTGTATCCAGCATCAGAGATAATGTGGCCCAGAAGGCACCGGAGGCATTCATGGCCGGATGTGGCTTCTGGCCAGTTGCCAACATATTTGGATTCAAATTGTGAGGCTCCTAAGTCGCCGTTCTCTCCCGTCTTTAACGTCGCCTCGCGTACACGCGGTTGCATCCATTGCAGTCTATCGAGGGGAATTCAAATGGAGCTGGTGTTTTGCATTTCCCCGAACACGCTGGGTCTCTCGAGTGAAGCTGTGTTGCCTTGCCCTAAATTCCTGGCGTACATTATCGCAGCTGCCCTTGTTCAATGGGTGTAGGAGTTGTCCCTTCTCAGTATACCCTCTACGGCCAGAGTTCCCTATCTAGCAGGTTGTGGTGTTATTTGGAATACGTATATATCTTGGATGGACTCTAGAGCCAACAGTCGGCAGCACTCGGCGGCGGTAGAGTGACGCACACTGCTAAGTGCCAGCATATTGCTATGTTTCTTTTATATTATTTGACCTCGTTGTAGTGGGACGTGATTGTGTAATTTCTGCGAAAAAAATAGCAGCTCCTTGTTTCGATCAAGGGACCTTTGGGTTATGAGCCCAACACGCTATCCACTGCGCCAAGCTGCTGCTTGTCACTATCAGCTCCTGCATATCGTATTGACAGTGGTGTTGTGTTTCATTCCCCTCCATCTAAAGAGTTTAGTCTTGCCTCGCCTCCATGGTGGCATCTGGTGCGCTGAAAATGCTGCTGGCCGCAACAGCGATTCCGGCTACCTATCAAACTGCGCCACCTGAGCTTCCCGTAGTCCTGGATACTCTACCAGACTTTGACTGCATTCTAGCTGGCAATGAGCCATGGGACGACCTGCATATGAATATGGAAGAGTAGACGTGACCAAATAGTCCACGACCAGCCCTTTGTGTATCAGATATATTGGGATGGTCCAGTCATACGGCCCTAGGGATAGGTCTTTGGTGAGATAGGGCGGTGGAATCGGATGAGACCATGAGGCCTGCTCTCTGGTGATCAGATATTGGATGCATTCCAAGCCACTCAACTTAACGTACTCTATCCTCGCAGCAGTCTATTCGGCAACATGACGATCGAAGACATCAGACCAGAACACTGCCCGTACTGACACTTCATATTCCATACCTCTAAGATGCCATTGAGTCCAGGGCATGGAGTAGGTACGGCAGCCTTGTACTGTACAGCACCGCAGCAGTACTGTCTGACCTTGTTGGCTTCCGAATGTCAACCAAAGTACACCGACCTTCATGTGCACCTTCGTTAGCTATTCGTCGCCTTGCCAGTTTTGGTTCCAGAAGTTGGGAGACATGCTCCGAGCAATATACAGACTTGGATGGCTCCGGTTGATACCACTAATGAACTGTCGGTGGTCCAAACCCCTCCTAAGCATGACTGCATCGTGAGGTCTGCCCCCAGCTACTGCATTCCGACTCTAACTTCTGAGATACAATCTTCATGTCCCTGAAAGCCTGGATGACCCCTGCCCTCGATACCTGACCGATGGAGCTACTGGAGAGGTGGGTACAAAGGCCACCGCGGGGGATGTCTGCTGCTGATAATTCATTGGGGAAAAATAGCAGCTCCTTGTTTCGATCAAGGGACCTTTGGGTTATGAGCCCAACACGCTATCCACTGCGCCAAGCTGCTTATGTACTAATTAGGTCTAGACAGTCCCCTCTACGCGGCATTTTGTACGTCAGGTCATTGCTGATTGGCATTCTTTCCACAACGCCACAAGAGGCCTCAAGGACCTCGGTCTAACCCAGTGGATTCTCGAAACACAAAGGTGCTGTCCCCTCCCTTGACCCGATGAAGCTACCGCCAAACGCTATAGAGAGTGCTCCGGGGACATTGCCAGAGCATTCTGCTCAGGACGGCCTTCATTCCCAAGATCCTCATCAAGGCTGCTGCCAAGATGGATACAGAAGGTACCGCTGTTGCCAGTGAACTTAATGAACCTATTTACGCCTCTTTCATAGCCACACTTTGCATTTTGCAAGTTGGAGCTTTTCCATCTCAGAAGCCTGCCCACTGGGATCCATGGCGGTTCTTGGGATGAAGCTCCTGTTGTCGGTCCAGAAAGCCCACGACCAGACAATCAACTCGGCGGATGGATTCCTCGAGCTCATGTCCACGGTGATGATGGCAGCTGGACATTCTAGAAACAGTACAACTCAAGTCCCTCACTTTAATCGCGCAGACCCCCGCCCGAGTCCTCTGGAGTTCCTCGTGGCCATGGTGGAGCATTCTGTCGGTCATACGAGATGTCAAGTATGCTTATTCCAAAATGCCGTAGGTCCCCAACGACGGGCTTTGTCGTTTTTTAGTGCTATTTCTCTCCGAATGGCATCTATACTCAACTTCTGCGCCTAGAGACTCTTAGGGCCCTGCTCTAGACTCGGTCTTGGGCTTCGTCTAGTAGGTCACTCAGGTATGCGATGGACCTCCTCCCCACTGAGCTGACCGCGGTGCGTACTAAATACGGCTTAGACGGTGAAAAGCTATTCCTCCTTGGGCCCTATAAGCATGCCGAGCTCTTAAGAAGGTGCACACTCACCAGTACCCCGGGGCCACCCAGTAACCAATGGCCCACTGGACAGATACATTCCTATCGATGCGGGCCGGAGGCAGGAGCACAGCTCGGCCTTTGTGGGAGCAGTTCAAATGGTCATCGACTTCCTCGGAACCCACCCGTCTGAGAAGCTGTTGTACTCCACACACGCTACTCCGTCACACTAGGATGTCAACCTGTCAGATACGTGACTCTCGTCTGGGGTCGCTTGACGCCGTATATCGGTGGCTTCGTAACAAGGATGAAAGCCCTAGATCTACCCCTGGTTGTGTTCTGCATTGACGAGACAGCCTTACAGGCCTGCGAGGCGACATCCTCGATACCTGGGGCATCGCCAGTCTACTGCCTTCGCGGCCAAACAATCGGTTTCTTCAACAAGTTCACTCTACTCTCCGTTCTACTGCAGTTGGGCATTCAAGTTGTTGTTATGGACTTTGACGTTATCTATTTCAAGTCCCCCACAGTAACCTTACTTCCCGGACATCCCTTAATAGCCTTGGTCAGGCGCACTTCCTGCATCAAGCCAGTGTGGAGAGTGCGGATATCCTAGTGTCGCGTGGGTCTCCACCTCGGAGTGCTTTTTCCTATTGCGTCCTCAGGGACCTTCGGTGATGGCTGCATGAACATCGGTCTCTTCTACTCCAGACCAACTCAAGCTAGCGTCGCTTTCTACCTGTACGCCTTCTATGGTAGTATCAAATCCAGTGACGCTGCAAAGATACCTCACGAAATGGCTGTGGCATCACCCCTACGACCACGATCAATGGAGCTTCCAAGTCCTACTGGAAACCGGCAACTCCAACAACGTCAACAGCCTGCGTACCCCCTACCCGACCAACTTACCACTAACTTTCAACCCAGGGACGAGCGATCGTCGCTGGCCTCACTGGGATGAATTCGAAGGCTTTATGAACAACTCGGCCACCCGAACGCGATACGGTGTGAGTGTTGGCCGTCGAACTCCACAGTGAAAGGCGAACTGCGTCGAGATACTCGATCCTGTTAACACCTTTATTACCAATCGTGTGTACGAGGACGAGGGTTGGACGGGCAGCTTGTCAAGTAGGAAACTCCAGCGTTATTTGGACACATCCCAATCAGACATCATTGCGTTTCACTTCCTTGATGGCCAAGGTGCTGTCAACGATGAGATAGCTACTCGGAAGGAGTAAGCCATTGCACTAGACACTGTGCGAAAGCCGTCAGGTATCTCGATCTTTGGTCGTTGTTTTACAACGGCACCGAGTCCATACTAGCTGACCCGAGCACCGGGCCGCTCTGGGAAACTATACCAGGGCTTCGGAAGGTCTTGAAGGATGCGAGAAGGTGAGATAGCTTTGGACTTCAGCGGCGATATGAAAGGGTCAGAGACGAGCGGCCGGCGGATGATGTAAAGTGTTTGACTTGGGACCCTGTTCGTGAACCATGAAGGCACATGTTATTTCCGTTCATTCAAAGCCTTGCGTATTGAAGAGTGGATCTGGTAGTGCCGGAGCAACTGGAGCTCAAACTCGAGGTAGATCTGGGTTGTCACGGTCTGATTGCTATCGTACACCTGAGCATCTATTGCCCATTGGGAGAAATGCTTAATTATTCTAGTGGCCCGCCAAAAGATGACATGATTGTCCATTTTGGTCCAGCAAGATATTTTCTAAGGTAACTCGTACTACACCGCGCGTCAAATTCTTATCAACTCGTGTTTTTCAGCGGTGTATACTGCTGCACCTTTTCAATTGATCCCTAGTAACTTGAGTTTATTGGTTCGCGGCGAAGGCAAAGACAATGTACGCTGGACCAGCGTCGCTGGTAACGTTAGGGGGCTCCCGAGAGTACTGCGGAGTACACACAAGGATGAGAGAAACTGACAACTCAACACTCGATTGAGATGAGTTAATAATTATTCATTTCCGTATCGCCCGAGTCCGCTGTCTCGACTGACGGCATCGAACTACTCTCATCATCATCATCTTCAATCAATGCCACCGATGCCTCATCAGTTCTCACATCACCAAAAGGCAAACTAATTACATCATTGTACATGAGGGTGCCAAAAATGCAAACAACAAAGCCTGCGAATTGAAGCCAGCTGTGGGGTGTCCATGGGGTACCTAAGAACTCCAGTCGGGTAGACCAGGATGAGCACTCACCGTAGCGGGAGCTGCCGCCGATGTAGTAGGCAGACAGCTGGGCAATCCATACCAACATAGTACGAAGGGAATCCAGCATTGTACGGTGTACCTACCCGGCAGATCTACAAGTTGAGTTGGAGGAACTCAGTACCGATGACAATCTCCTGGACACTGTCATGCCACATAGGTTGAAAACTGATATTGATAAAAAATAGGTCAGCATTAGTGTAAAGACAGCCTTGGAGTGTTCCAGTTTATAAAGGGAGTCTCTACTGTTCTCGTAGGAGCCATTATCCCCGCCGGGTATCCATGACATTACTGTCAGCACGACAAGCATCGATCCGATGCCCCACAAACCCTCCATCCCTACTACAAGGGACGAAGGGCATCGCCGAGCCTTCAGCAATCGCTCCTCGGTTATCATTTGAGCAGCACCACATAGCTGGCCAAGTATCGTAAAACTAATACCAATGATAGATCCCCAGCCACCACTCGAACTGGAGGCCCTAGTGTCAAGCACGGAGCTAGTGCCCACGAGAGTGAGGCCAAGGACCGTACACGACACTGCGAAGACCTTGCTGCGGCGCATGCTACGACCGAGGAAGAATACCGACAATATAGCCGTGAAGACGACAATACTCCCCCTCATCATTTGCCAGACCGATGCCGATATAAAGTTCATGCCTATGCCAGAGAAGCCTGTACCGAGCAGATCCAGCGCTGCCGGTGGGGCGAAGTAGTACACAGGGGGTGGGGAAGGACGGGAATTGGGCTCCGAGACTTGATGTCGTTGGCGGCGGCGATTCTTATATAGCACTAATAACAATAGCATCGATTCACCGAGGAACATGGCTAGGTTCTGGGTCCATGGCTTATTAAAGGGCTCCTCTCCAGAAGGACAATCACCTAGTACAGACACCGACTGACACTGCAATAGGCGCATGCAGGACCCACACTAAAGCATTACTGTCGGTAGGATACCTCCCCCTTGCTCTATTACCTCTAGTATGACCTCTGATACTCGGGGCACACGTCTCGAACATTGCCTTCTTTGATAAAGTATTCAGACTACCCGTTAATAACATAACAGCCGCCACAGCCCATGCTGGCACGTGGGGGAGGAGGGGCATTGAATATGCACCTTATAGCCAACGGCGGCAGCACCCCCCATCCACGCAACGGCAGATCGGCCTTGTACTACTTTTCTACCAGCAGGTGACTTACCAACTTACAACGCAAAAAGTATTAAAGTGGTAGCTCCCAGAAACGCGGGAAGAATGAGATAATCGGCAAGTATACTACAGTAGTAAATGGGCTGCTACTACCACCACCAAACCCGAACTAATGATGATGTTATTGATGATGACAGCTGCTGCTGCACTGCCACTGCCACCTTTGCTGCTGCTGTTGTTGTTGTTGCTGTTGATATAAATATCATTCCTTTGAACAACACTCACGTAATGCTTTATTATTAACATCATTAATATTACCATAATAAACAACAACAGCAGCAGCGGTGATGGTAGTAGCAATGGCAATAGTAGTAGTAATAAGGAGTGCCCTTACCCACTTAGAGGCTTTAGTCGTATAGCATCACTGTCCTATAACGGACAATTGAACAAGTAACAGTCTTATTATGATATGATTAAGGTAAAGCAATAAAAGCAGCAGCCAGTAAGTATTCAATAACAATAGACCTCCTTACAACAACAACAATAATAATAGTACCGAACCACTAACATTAACTTCTTCATCAATAATAACATACATTAGCAACAACAGCAGCAGCAACAACAGCATTCTTTACGGGAACGTTCTTAATACAAGAAAAAGCGTTAATATGTATTATTATGATATACAACTTACATCAACAATAACAGTAATGGCATTAACTGTCGCCACAGCTACTTTGCCAAAACCACTATAGTAGTAGTAGCTTCAAGCAAGAATGCCGCCGAGGTTACAGCCACCACAAAAACAACACCAAAAAAAGGCACCAACCAAGCTACGCTGTTGGATGGTCGCCAGCGGTATTATTATTAGTAGCAGCATCAGGGACTTCGGCAAAGCTTCCAAGAGCTGGAGAGGCCACAGCTGTAGAACCAAACTGAGAGGATGAGGCGCCAGACGAAGTTGTTGACTGTGGATTGAAACTGGGCAGTCTTCTCCGCGCTTCTAAAATAGTGGCTATCTGGCTCAATGTTCGGGACCGCGATTCAACATTAGTCGATTCTAGAGGCTTCCAACCACTCAGACCACGAGGGCGACTCTGACTCGGTTCGGAGGGCTCGCTCGTAGGAGGCACTAACAACGTTCCTGCACATGACTTGGTGTAGTGACCCTTCTCGTTCATACCAGAGGACATCGCTGCTGCTGCAGTTGCCTGTTGTTGTTGCTGCTGATGTTGTGGTACAAATGCAGGAGCGTCGGCGTCAAGCCCAGGCGCAGGCACAGTAGGGAACGAGTCGGTGATGCTAGGGAAGTTGTCTGGGGGATCGTCAACCAAAGCGGCAATCATATCCTGGCCGCCAGTGTAGGACCGAAGTCGTAGCCTAACTTCATCACCAGCAGTAAAAGCGCTGGTGTCGGCGCTACCATTGAGCTGTTCTAATGCCTTTGCAATCTGCTCTAGCAGTTGGGCTTGCTCGAGATAGTCACTGGCAGTCATAGTATTACTCATAGCCTTACCAGTACCAGTGGTAGTAGGTAGCTGTTGATAGCCATCAGTACCAGTAACAAGTAGACCTGGATTCTGGTTTAAAGCAGCAGCTGTACTACTTAGAGCTTCGAGAACAGCAGCATCAGTAGTAGCACCGGGGACGTAGCCACCGCCACCAACAGCATTATTCATAAATTGAGAGGCGGCGTCCTTATTTTGGACCATACCCGCGAACTGATTAGACTTATTATTATTGTTGTTGTTTTTACGTCCATCAGGAACGTGTCTTATCTCACTCCAATCATGGGCATAGTTGCAGTCTGAGCCGTGTACGCAGTATCCTTGCTGGAAGTACTTGCACATACGGGTCTTCCTGAACACCTCACGCTCGTGAGACCCGGCCTCGCCAGCACCAGTACCACTGGGATGAGACACAGTGGAACCTGGCGAAGTCGGTGCAGTATCGGATACCTGCCTGCTGCCAGCACCGGTATGATTATATCCCCCTGGACCTGAAAATGACTGTACCGATTTGAACTCCATAAGGCCCTGAGCTTACGCATATCGGGAAGGTGTCTGAGCTCGCTAACATCATGAGCATGATCACACTGATCTCCATGGACACAGTATCCTTGCAGAAAGTACTTGCACATTCGAGTTTTACGATAAAGCTCCCGATGAGGAACCCCTCCTCCCCCAGGGGTGCCTGGTGCTGCCTGCTGCTGCCCCATAGCTTGCTGCTGCTGTTGTCCTAGTGCCATCATAGCTTGCTGCTGCTGGTCCATTATATTCATACCGTCCAGATCGGCAAATGTCATTTGTTGAGCTCCATCACTACCAAGCTGTTGTTGTTGTTGCAACTGGGAAAGTGGCAATGACATACACGACGATGAATAAGATTCAAATCTTTATCAAAACCCTAACAACACTACCTTGCCAGAGGACTATAAAGAAGAACACCACCACGGTGACGCTAGACTGTGTCACAAAGGGCTTGTTAAACACCTATTATGTTGGCCGGTGGAGAGACTGATAATACACAGAGATCCTCGACAGGTTAGAGGGGGAATAGCGTTTGGTCAGACTGATCCAGTCCACTAAAGACAGTGTGAAATACTGCAATACATGCTTGATAGTCGAGCTACAGGGAAAATAAATACAGGAAAAAGTCCGTCGGCCGGGATCGATCCCGCGACTAGTGACGCTGCCCGCTTTTTGTGCACGCGTTCAAACGCAAGAGCGCGACTCGGGGAAACCAACTGTCATGAAGGCGTGGCAATCGATATCAGAGATGTGTTAGCAATGCGATGATGATGATGTAACCGGCACTGCTCTTCCCACCAGCGGCCACAGCTGGCTCGGGTAAGCGGTAGTAGATCGGGGAAATCACAGGCATTAGGGTGATGGCACTGTGGGAGGCACGAACTGCGACCAAAGATGCCTTGATGGTTGCATAGCTCCCATGGGTTATGGTCAGCCACGTTACCACCACCAATCAACTTGGCACTAGAGCCTCTATAGATGTTGTGGTACCACCAGTCCCAATGCGCAAGAGAGAAGTAGAGCTTAAAAGGTGATCCGAACATTCGAATTGCCACTAGGTCCGTGGGCAACTGGGGTGTGGAAATTATGGCAATTGTGAAGGGGCCTAGCTGTATAGCGACCCGGCTGCCAGACGTCACAGAACGATCGGTTTCCATACCATAGGTCAGGTCATCCAAGAGTTCACACGCTCCCATAGGCACGCTACCGAACACACCAGCCACAGCCACTGCTGAACAGAGACCGGTGCTGTCGGGATCGCCTATGAACTGACGGTCAAGGCCCACGAGGTTGAGCTCGAGATCGTAGTCCCACGGTATCATACCGACTCCTCCGCTGCGATACAATGTAGCAAGGAGTGTGCCTTGCCGGGCCATAGCGATTCTCGAACCCTTAGCCGAGACCCACCATTCCACCAGCCTCATGAAGCTATCTTCGAGCCAGAGACGGTTACACAACGGCGTCACAGAACGATACTCCTCCATGAACTCGTAGTTTTCGGCCAAGACTTCACTGCTGTTGGTCGCCTTCATGGGGGAGCACACGTCTCGAGTGTCATCCTCACGAACACATTCAATGTAGATGCTCTGAACACCCGGAAAGTCGGCGGTGGAGAGCTGCTGTGCCCAGTCCTCCTCGTATAGAATCACCGCATTGCAAGTGCAGACACCTACTCCCAATCGCGATGCCACTGCGTCAAACAGCAACACCTTCGCGCTGCCATTGAGAGAGGCAGTGCTCTCGTTATGCAATGAATCTTCGGGGTTTAGGATATGTTCGAGAATGCGGAGTAGGGTCACAGTCCGATATACACGCGTAGCAGAAGTTGATCCTGCTCTCTGGCAGGTATGTCGATCAGGCAGAGCACTACGGAGCTCTAATTTCCACCACTCATATCTAACCCTACGAGCCGGCCAGAAGAGCGAGTCTCGATACTGGATGAGACCGCCTGCCACAGAGCAGTCGTCTGTCGCATACGAAGAGAGCAAGCTTAGTGCATGGTTCGACGTGTGATTCCAAACCAGCGCGACGAACTGCTCTCCTTCACGTTGAGAGTTAGATACTAGCGCTAGCATCTCCTGTAATGGAGTGTTCCATCTGATAGCCAAAGGCCCTTCAACATCCAGCTTCGGAAAGCTGGGTTGTGCTGGTGAGGGTTGTACCCATACCTGCACTGTGTCACCAAAGAGCAAACCAGTGTGAACCCGACGCAGCCTAAACGCGGCTGACAACTGCATAGACGAGCAGTTGCTGATAATCACGTTAACACTTTCCCACCCATGGGTCGGCGTCGACGCACTGGTCTCTTGCGAACAGACCGTTATCTTCAGCCATAGGGCCCTATTCATCACTTGTGGGCACTGGCGGACATTGTATCGATGCAACGGTAATGGTAGGAAAGGAGATGCACAATGTAAAAACACATCTCCACGGTTGAACCAGGAGCTCAGCCACGCCCGGAATTCGAAAACCTCGCATGGCCCGAACGAGCCACGATGCTCCACGCCACAGGCTGTGATCGGCCGAGACATATCAGGCGCCGAGAAAACGGTTACTCCGGCAAAGACAGACAGCCAGTCTGGTAAATGACGAAGGTTCGAGAAATACGGAGGTTCCCGAATGGGGTGGTAATGGTGGCAAGTGTGGACCTTTGGACCCTCGGAGACCAATGAGACTAGATCTTGGCACAGCGCAAAGTCCTGCAGTGACCTGGACTTCCCACACCGCCTCAGAATTGCTCGCAGTGTCTCGGCCTTGTAAACCCGGCTGAGGCTAGTAGTGTCGCAAGCTACACAGGCATGGCTGTTACTGTGTGATCTATAGCCTGTTGAGTAAGGTGATACGGTTATCATTTCGTGAAAGAGATCATCACGACGGAACTTGAGACATGGCCATGCCCACCCGCCGTCGGGGTCTATGACCGGTAACCCGGCAACTGTAATCCCGTCCTTGGCCATGGTGTTGACCAGGAGAGGCAGTGACACCTCGTTTTCGTAGTCCCATTGCTGTGGCGACAGCACGCCAACATACCCTGTATCCGGAACAAGTGATGGCAACCGAGATATACATTCGCGGGGCGCAATACTGACGGTGCTGTAGTGTTTGCTTGGCTTTACGATGGAATGACTGCTACATTCAATAATGACCAGGTGGGGGCTATCAGCCGCAGTGACGTTTGCGGTAGAGATTACGAGTTCCGACGCCATGGACATGAGAGGCAGTAACGGCCAAGATGTGGTCATGATAATACCCGGGGACCTCAGCTTAGTCCACCAGTCATTCAGTGCCTCCTTCGAGACCCTTCCATGCATGGAAAGGGCCAGGGCGGCACATATGCGGCTCAGTTCACATCCGACTTCTTTCCCTAGGAGCATCGATTCGCTCACTTCTACGTCGGGCAGGGTCCCGCGGTTCACAGAAAACGCAAGGTAGCGTTTGTACTCCTTTTCGAGCGGAGTCTCATTAGCATCGCATGACCCTGTCGCAGGGTGCAATCGCCATGCGTCTTGCCAGACGTAGCACTTCAGTTTCCGCCAATGGCCCAGGGCTCTCCGCAACCACAGAGGCGCGAAGACAGGATCGCTCAAGAGACTGGTCAACGGCAGCTGCTTTATGAAGTCGAAGGCTGTCACCATCGAGCTGAGGGAGAACACGTCCAAGCTCGCCGCATCCGGGTCTACTAGGATCTCAAAGTGCTTTGGCCACCGCGGTATCTTCGTATAGAGGAATAGTCTATGAGCTATGAAAGCCAAAGCGCATTGCGGTGCCGTATGCTTTTTCAATAATATTTCGACAGCTGCTTCGTCTGTTGCAACTTCCCATACTGGAGGAGCGTCCACAGCGTCCCTGTTGAGCAGCCATGCTACGCGGTCCAAGAGAGCCGAAGGACACTGTGTCTGGGTTAACTCGAAAAGTCTTGGGCAGCATCCTTCTGGTGGGTATCCTGGATGCCACCAGCAGTTCACCGTGTCTGTTACGCCTTCCAGGCTGCAGCAATGATTGTAGGAAATGCCAGCGAGAGAGGAGTTTAAAGGAAAACAAGTGCCGAGCCTCCAGCAGAGGTTGAGTGGTCCTATACAGACCCGAGAGCTCGAATACCCGTCTCGAGAGAGTGCCAGGAGAATGATGGGAATGGTCCATGATGGCATGGTCTCCCCCTGGTTACGTGGGGAGGAACTCAATGAAGGAATACTGAAAATCAAAATAGACCGGCAAATGCGATAAAGTTTTAGTCTGTACGTTTTGCGCAGCAGCAGACATTTTTGAGCACACAATGCTAATTTTTTCAAGCAACTTCGATTATGCAGAATTGCTTCATTAGGAAGCACAGAACATCGCCAATATGCAGTCCATCCCCTCCAAACGACAAGATGTCCCAGCGAGCCGGTTAATTTTGTGGCGCGCAGTCACGACGCACTGCCACCACTTGTGATTATGTTCATTAAACCAATTCTGAGATTCTGAATCGATTCCAGCATCGCATTTTACGTGTTAAAAGCAGTTCTGGAATCGATTCTGAATTTCAAAATCGGTTTATTGAACGATCCCTGTGTCACCACTACGTTTCATATTAAATGTCTTTAACTAGGAAACTTCTAAAAGCCTTCCGAGTTCGGAAATCTCCCTCTTTGAAGCATCGTCCGATTTGTTCTGTTTAACGTGCGTGGTTCCGATATTCCACTCTCTGTATCCGGAATCATCTGCAGTCGTAATGTGCATCTTACCGCCCCCCCCCCGCATTCTGTCCTTGTAGAGTTCACTTATGTCGGTTAGCTTACTATATCAGCACTGTGATTCCCTACTGATACATTATATCTTTACCGTTTTTGCTATACAGTCCCATCCTTCAGTATATGGTTGTATCATACAGAATGAGGCATCCAGGCCGTCATGATTACTCTCCTATTAACAACAACAACCGTCGTAATAGCGACCTTAGCACCGGCTCCAGTGTAGAGATGGACAATATGGGACCTTCTACCACTACAACAACAACTACCACACTAGCAACAACATCAACCCCAGCAAGAGCCGTGGTGAACGTCCCAGCTGTAGGGCAGCCTGACCTGTCCATTCCCGGGATACAGGTGCGTAGCCTTTCTACATTACGGGTGACGATCGCCTCAGAATCGTTCTGACATGAGCCCTTCATCGGCCGAGAGCGGGGAGGCTCCATCGAGGTTCGTTATAATAGGTGGAGCTGGTTCCATGAACCAATTCGGTAATGTTGATGTCTTAGCACTCTCGACAGCATTGTTATCAGATCTTTCCCCTGCGGCACAATGGGACTTCGAGCAAGAGCCTACCAGGGCCGCCGCATCCCTCCGACTCTGTATTTGGGCTATGTTCCTATTTGCCTGTTTAGTCATGTTTCGAGTACAACAGGATAAGCTGGCGCAGGTAGTAGGCCGGGGAGGGAGGTTCTAGAGTGCCGCTGGCACGGTGTTTATTGGGAACTTCGTTTAGTACGAGGACACTAGTGGTATACTCCGTACCTCATTACGGATTTGTAGTACCTCTGATAGCCTCACTGGGTCGTCATAGGCTTCACTTGAGAGCTTGAAGGTGCGAAAATATCTTTACATTATCGAAATTCCCCCATGCTTGCTTGCTGGCGGTGGCGGCGGTCATTCAGTGTATATACTGGCTGCTATGTATAATAGGCTTCTCAAGCAGCAGTAGTTCTATTCGCCATGTAGTCGATCAAAGAAGTGTGCCCACTCCGGCCTGCGGCATCCGAGGAAAAGAGCCCTAACCACACACCTTGAGCAATCCTATGTTATGAGGGCGGGATTTCTCAAATAGTCGAGGCCCACAGTTTTACAATGGCTCCTACTTGCTCTATTTTCGCCTCTTATTATTATGTTGGTTGTCTTCCCTCCAGCAGGCTATGGCAAACCGTCGTAGTAACGTCCTACATCTGGTGGCACCTTGGGAGAAGGCAAGCTTTAATGACAGAAACTCTACGGAGCTCAGGGCCGTCTATATAGACCCTAGGTAGGTGCAGCGTCCCTACGAATGGGCAGTTGTCCTCCAGGTTGGCCACGGTGGCGTCGAATCTCCGGCTTGGACAGAACCATGAGCTGGACGTTGCGCAGTTACTACCGCCTCGGGCAAATGTAAGTATATTGGGGTCAGATGATGAACTGATTATATTTCAGTCCTACATTCGAGAGTTGGACTCTCAGCGATTGGTGGCCAGCGTGCTGGATGGAGCCTGGCGATCGACGACGTACGGCAGGGAGGACAACGAGTCGATCGAGGAGGCTGCAAGCCCGGATGTTGCTACATTAAGGAGTGTTGATAGAACACAGTATAGTGCGAATAAAGTGGGTGTTATTATTACGTGGGTGACTGGGAGAATGGTGGTGACAGGGAGTGGCTGAATTGTGCCCAACAGGGAAGGGCAATCAGCGATCCTGTATGATGGCGTTGCTGAAAAACAATCGCGAAGGTGGGGGGCTGTCAACCACGGAGAGGGGCAGATTGATCCGGATGTTTGTGAACAGGGTTTAGCTGCTTCCACTTGGCCGCTGCTGTTGATGGAGGAGTTACCAAGTTCGATGTATCGGCAAATGACAGTATGGTGTGTCTAGGGGATAAGGAGGGCGCGGAGGTAGTAGGGGGCACAGTGGGAATACAGGAGAGCCTTCACAGCGTGGGTTAAAGGCGAATCTTAGCTTAACCCCTGCATTTCACACATGTAGTTGAAACTTCGGTTTACTGTGGGTAGTAAGGATAGTCTTGAAGGCCCGTAACTGCCAGAAACCTCTCGGCTTGAATTCAGCCTGGCTCATCCCTCTCCACTTTGGAAAGTCTATCAGTGGAGACATGCCACCATCATTCTCAGATTCGTGCCCTCCTCCCTGACCAGTTCTCGGACAGGATAGTGTATATATGGCGGCCAGTGGGGGATGAGCAGGGCTACGCTCCAGCCATCGATTGCGCGACTACAGTGGACTCCTCCACAGGCAAATGCATCGATTCCGTACCGATACACTCAGCCAGTAATAACATGGCTCCTCCTCCTGCTGCTCAGCGGCTGCAGCAGCAACAGCATTTGTAGGTTACTATGGTATTGACTTCCATGAGGACACTGATAAGAATGGCAAGGCAAGAGAGACTACCAAGGTGGTTAGCATAACATATGACTATCAAAGGTGGCAGACTGTGCTTAGGTAGTAGTAGGGTGGTGGTGGATTGATGGTAGTCCTGATTAGGTCCTATGTGATGGGTGATAAGGAATCTCCTATGTCCAGTCGACCGGAATTCAAGTCGATACTCTTCACGTCTCGTGGGCCCTTCTGGGTGATTGATTCGCCAGATGTGTCTGACGGATACGTCCTGGTGGTGGCCGGCACGGAGCCACAGATTGGTATTCTGCACGCCACTCCGCTCTATGACGCACAGATCGGCCCGGCCAATCAATGGATGAAGCAAGGCGATGTTCTTCGGTAGGCAGACCCGAAACCCCGATGAAGCTATGTGGCTTTTCAGGCGGGAAAATACAAGATCCGCATATTACAGGCACATGTCGGGCAAGATGGCCGATGAAACTGTTGGAGAAGTTCAGGGTCGCAAAGCCAAGTGCTTCTGCGGTCCTCCGCCGTCTGACTGAATACCGCTCTTTCGCCAAATCTACTCTTTAATATCCCCTTCAAAATCATCGTCAGCCATGCTTTGATTTTGTCCGGTAAAGCAAGTGTCTTTTTGTATCAACTGCTGTGTCCGTTGGAGCCCTTCAAGCCCGTAAAATTGTTCCTCATTGTTTCGGTGTTAAGGTTTGTTTATATCCTTTCAATCCCCTCCTTCTCCTACTCTGTACAGTTTTACTATACATCCTCATATAGCCCAATGGTCTTTGGTTAGTTTTATGGGGCCAGGAATCAGATAAAGCGCGTACAGTTCACAACACGTGGGAAGGCATGCCGGCGAGTAAGGTCCGGAAGGGCCTAGATCCTCTCGTTTACCAACTCTACAAGGCAGCCAAGTCGAACACGTCGAATCGGCGGGTACGGGAGGAGACGTTGGAAGTGCTAGCAGCAGCCACGAACGCTGTTAAGGACTCGTGAGAAAGTTGAGCAACACTGAAGTGATACCTGTGTTTCAGTTTCACACCGGACGACCTGAGCGTGCTGGCTTGGTCGGCCAGCAAGATCGGGCATACATCTCCGAAGTTCTGGAAGGTTGCTGTTAATCTAACCGAGGTTTGCTGGGTTATCCTTCACCCTCCTTACCACTTGCTTATCAGGTGTACGCTCATGAGTTCAGTGCTAGATCGGCCACTAGGCTATTGGAGGCCTTCTCGTTGGCCAGAGGCTCCCGGGACCGCAGGCGCCCGGCAAGTGCTCTGCTGGGCCTCTTCGCTGAGCCTCCTGGGGAGCCTCTGACGGAGCAAGGGGTTTGCCAGCTCCTCCGAGCTTTGGTGAATCTGAAGATGATCGATGTTATCCCCACGTGGCTGCTTCAAGAGGGTCTGCGGCTCCTAGACGAACCCCCTCAATCCACAGTAAGCTTCCCGACCACGGAAATAGTCGTACCTGTTTCGGGTACTAACTTTCCTGGGCGACGGGCTGTAGGAAATAGGGACGTAGGATACCGAACAGGTTGCTCGTAAGTCCTTAATTTCACCCCACACACTCGCGCACAGGAATCAACATAACGTATAGCATTTTCCGGAAGCGAGCAAACTCGTTAACAGTTGAAGGGCTGCCTCAGTACCTAATCCTTCTTCCTAGACTATGGTAGAGCCGCCCCGCTGTCTGGTCCCGTTGATGTGGCCATTGTCAAGGATTCCCACTACAGCTGAGATGGCGGCCTCCACAGTAGCACGCTTGATTCGAGGAGGCAGAGTGGTAGGGCATACCGGCTACCATGCTTCTTTGACCTCCATGCAGGACTACACTCGGATGACCACGACCGATGCTGCATTGCTCGTCCACTCCTTGGCCAAGGCTTGGAACACTACCGAAGGTAGGGCCCTCAGCGAATGGTCGGAAGGCCCCTGTCAGAAGCCACAGCGCCCCGGCAGCAGCAGGAGGAGTCTCATCCGCCGTATCGCGACGTAATGTCTCAGCTGGTGACAGAATGCGGAGCCCGAGGCTGGAAGGGCTTGAACCCGCGTGCGATAGCAGGCGTCCTGTGGGCGTGTGGACGATGCAATATAAGATCGTTGATGGAAGAGTGCACTGAGGACTGGCATCCCCTCATGGCAGTCGACCTCAAGTCCTTCGATCCCCAGGCCCTTGCCAACCTTCTTTGGGGTGTTGGCCGCATAAACAGACGGCAGGTTGGTCAGGGTGAGGTCGGATATTTGTTGGTACCGGACAACGCAGTTACCCTGTTGGATTCCTGTCGATGATGTACAAGCCGCCTTCGCTGCCCAAAGCTCGAAGGCCGACCTCTTCAGCGTATCCATGATAGCATGCGCCTTGGCTTATGAAGAATCCTGTGGTGTCGATGAGTAGATACTGGGGCAGTTGCACTCGTACTAGTGTCCATTCAGGGTGTTTACAAGTCTCTGGGAGTTTGTGCGCCAGCAGCTGCTACATCGACCGTCCCAGCTAGAGGAAGGTAGGATTAACAACCGTTTTCGGTCTTCTAATCGCCCCAGGTGCTGGTGATCTCGCTGGTTTGCTGTGGGCATTCTCCCGTCGAGGGCACTTGGAGGCGGTTCTGGAGCTGTCTCTCATCTGCGAGGGGAGTCTGCTGTCTTTACCTACAGACCTCCGGGTTGGCCCCTACCTTCCATCGCCCATTCATCCACTTTCATTAGGCCCTGGCCATGTGGGGTATGGCCCACGCGGGGATCAACCTTCCAGAGCAGCTCGGTCGGGAACTCCTTACCTCTCTGCATCGGCCAACTGGTGAGCAGGCGTTCTCCGTCCATCATCATCTACGACGTTTCGTTAGCATCTCCTCCCTCCTCGAGCGTCATCACCAGTCTTGTCGCCCTGGACCAGCTGTGCCCCAATTTAAATGCCTTTTTGCCCGCTAACCTACAGTCTATTAGGGCTGCCGATCTGTGGCGTCTCTTATCGATAAGGAATGCTCCTCTACAGCAGCGCCGAGATGCACTGGCTCTTGCCGTACGGAAAAGGGAGGAAGCTCCCGCCTACGCAGCGGCATATTTTGCTCGTACGTTGCCTTCCGACGTCCACGCCTCACTGCCCTCCATTCAGGCTGTCTGGATCCATCCGCTGGGTTTCTGCCTCCCGCGGGAATTCGGTTACGGCTGCTCAGAGAGCTCACGCTGTCGGGGCTCGATAAGTGCCCATCTCGCTATCTACCTGCTCTGGCTTGCCACCTCACTATCATACTGCGGCAAAGCATGTCCTCAGTTTCTGTTCGTTTCTGATACTGTTTTGGTTGGGTTTTATCAGTTCACAACGACACCGTAGGGAGTGTATGTCGTCGGTACGGATACCCGCGGCGGTGGCGCGACTAGCTAGCGCAAGCAAGAAGACGCAGAGCGAACGAACAAAAGGGTCGCAACCCAGGTTGAAAGGAATGTTCAATGCGGCATTGCTGGCCATCGAGAGAGAGTGATAACCCCTCGCCCTACATGATGGAACTCACACTGGTTCTTCCGCAGTTTCTCTCCGGAGGGACTTGCCAAGATTGCGTGGTCCTGTGCCAAATTGAAGCATCAAGATGAGACGTTCTACTTGCAACTCAGCCAGTTGGCATCAGTAATGCTGACGCCATCGACTTGCTCTAATGGGGCTTCGTTATCTTCTAGGACAATGCGACCAGCTTCTCGCTCCACACTGTGGGCCTATTCCTAGAGCCTTTAGCTCTCTACCAATCACCATGGCCACTCAGCTGCATCGATACTATAATGAGGCAGCTGGCGATTATGCCAGAGGTCAATACAGTTGCAGGGGATCTCTGCCGAGTACTCACGGCACTTGCCAGACTGGGCTCTCGCCCCCAGCTTCCGGAGTGGATCGTATTGGCTTCACTGGAGATGATAAGAGGAGGACACCCTGTACGTGATGTAGGTGAATCTCTGAAGTATCATTGGAGCAACGCCGTGAATGCTCACGGTGCTGAACCTGTGTGCTCAGCCGATCGCCGAGGCTGGAATTTATGGGAGTCACGTACAGCAAGTATGCTGGGCTTTGGCCAGGATTCCTTCAACTCGAGTTCTGATACAGAAAACACTTGTTGATGCTCTCATCAGTCATAACCTCGTAAGCAGCTCTCCTATACATGTAGTCATGATTTACGATCCGCTGGAAAGGCCAATCGGAGAATCTTGTCAACCGCTATTGGTACAGAATGCAAAGTGCCTGCTCCTGCAGGTACCTGGCCGAATGACATGTAGCCAAGTTGCATCTATGATCCATTCACTTGCGCTGTCTTGTGTCGAAGGTAGGATTATTACAAAGGGGTTTCCTCTTGCTCACACTAGCAATGACCGAGATTCAACCTGTTGCGCTATCGCGTGTCAGATACGAGCCACTCTGATGAAGCTTCTTCCGACTCAATTCTTCGTGCTATGGAAGTTCTCGTAGACGACTGCTATAATCGAGGCTGGCAACATTTCACTTCCAGCCAGATCGGTCGTATTTTTTGGGCATGTGGCAAATGCAGCTTTCGAGGCATTATCACCCGAGCCACGCTTACTGACCACCCTTTACGGCACATCGATCCGACGAGCTTCAGGGCCGTTGAGATCGTAAATATCATCTGGGCTACCCACAAACTGTCGGCAAGCTCAGTACGTCAATTTGCCGGCATTGGCTGAACCTTTCTTAGTGCTATAATCAGGTGCAGTGGCCCGCATGGTGCAGCAGTGTTGATTTGGTCATGGTGTCTGGGCAGCTTCCTTTAATGTCTTTGCGTGACTTAGCAATTATAGCGCCATCGCTTGCTAAGATTGAAGATGACACTGTGGACGGGTAAGCAGCCGGCTATGTAAGGCTCAAGCTTATATTTCAGCAGAGTGTTCGATGGAATTTGGGACCAACTGCAGAACCTTCCCACCGACAGCTTCTGTATCGATCGCAGTGGTGCGAGATTTTCGCCAGCGCTTCGAGTATCGGAAACTTCTGTTAGATTCATCACATTTGGCGTCGATTATTTGGTCATTCTCATGGAGACGCCAGACAGATAGAGTTCGTCTCTTGAGCAGCTCGGTTATCAATTTTCTTCCCCAACTGCCCGCCGAGACACAAGTGAGCATGGCACAGGATTCTGATACCAGTTAAATGATGGCAGGGTATAGCTTTGTGGGCACTGGCAAACGCAGGACTGCGTCTAACCGCGCAAGCAGCCGCAGAGGTTCAAAGGAGCCTACTAGCTAGGCCTAGTATGTGCGATTTAGGCGTGACTTCAGCTTTGTTTTCAGTTACTCCTTATACGGCAAATGCATTGATTAGTCTGTGGGTGCTTCGACCGTCTCAAAAAGTTGTATTCCCATCGACTTTGAATGACTTTCCGTTGCCAGACTTATGGAAGCTCGTGAGCATTAGAGCTGCGCCCTCGATCGAGAGGCGGCGGGTGTTATCATTGGCTTTGAGGCAACGAGCCAATGTTCCGCCGTCAGCAGCTGCCTATTACGCTGGTACAAGTCATCTATCATACTTGCGCATATAATGTTCTTTCCATCAGGATGCCTCACAACAGACGAGGGTTTCTTGCGCTGTACTCGTTTGCGACTTAGTTTGCTGTCTGACATTCTTAAAGTGAATCTGATGTCACCGAAGTACTTAACCAAACTTGCATGCCATTTGTCTGAATTGATCTGACTTATCTGATACTCGTTTCGGGCATACAAGCTTTCACGTAGCTCTTATGCGTTCCGAGTCCTTAGCTTACGTGGTGAAAGAGGAGTATCAGCCCTGACCCCCACTACTGCATTGTTACTAGACTTGCCGCACACAACACACTGCTGCTCTAGATAAGATCTTCAATCCAATAAACGAAACGAGATAAATGCCATCTGATATAAACGGCACCTATTTAACTGAGATACTACAAGGTTGGTAAAAGATAATAGAATGTTCGAAACCATACCCCCGCCGCCGCCGCTCTGAACACATGGTCAAAGCTACCTCGCTAGGGCCACCACGCTAAGAGAATGGGTCACCCACTGCTACTGCGACTTCATTATTCTACAAGCCTTACCAGAAATTAGAGCTGTTCTACGTTAATAAAAGTAGGAGATAATAAACAATATAAGAATAAGAATGGTAGGCATACGTGAATACCGTAATACCGTAATTGTCGTAGTAAACGGAGAAATGATGCTGATAATGATGATAACGACCATGAGTTAACGACCATGTGATACCTTACCTTAAAGCGACGTAACTTTAATAGCAGTCATGAGACTCTTTCAACGACTCACGAGACAGCAGCCGCTCGGACTTGTATACGAGTGCTAGAACGAACCATGTGCTGCTGGAGAGGAGAGCCTTCAGCGTAGAGTACGGGCAGAAAACTCCCCCAGATTAATAAATGCTTCATTGCTCACTTGAAGCGAAGCGATTCGAGTGATAGGCGTCAACACCGTGGATGCTTAAAATAGTAGCTGATGATCTCGAGGCACTTCGGGCAGTAGCGACCTGCTCGTTGCCAGACCTTGTGGGGTGACCCGGGGGGAAGATGCCGAGAGGTCTTAGAGTTTTACCATTACCATCACTTAGAATATTAAAGCATCGCGCTAGCATCATTTCACTTGCCTGAATCTTATTATGCGACATTGGACAAGTGCGGTCATCACAGGCACCCATCAAAAAAGCAGGGCAGACTTTCTCAGGGACCTTCGAGTAGAAATCGTGAAGCTCATAAATCGAGTGGGCATACTGGCAGTCTGCATCGCTACAATTCGGACGAGTACATATCTTAGTCTTGTAAAAATTAGGTCGGGCCGTGAGCTCCTCATAACAATGGGCATAGGTACAGTCGCTACCATATCTACATTTTCCCTTCATGAAGTGACGGCAAAACTGCAAGAGCAGCAAATAGCACAGCAACACCACAAAGGGCTTTTCGCGGCTTACTTTAGTTTTGAACAGTTGTTGCTTCATTGCGTTGCCCACGGCAGCACGGTTACTGTCCTGGTTAGGCTCTGCAAGGCTGCGACCATCGTAGGCAACGACGTTCGGCGTGTACTGTTCGCTGCTGTTCGCTGCCGATGTCGTGGATGGCCCTTTCACGTCTCTTTTGTATTGTTCAAGAGCCATGATGTAGTCCTTGGGAAAAGTTGTTGGCATTGTCAAGCCGACTGAATACTACAACAGCGATAATGACCCGGCTTAACACAAGACTTAACAAAGTAGGTTTAACGGTATCAAAATGTACTCATATTATTAAGGACACCCAGAGCACCAACAATCACGAGCGCTCAACAACGCACTCGTGTGTACGATAATATTATGAAAACACATCTGAGGAGGAGGAGGAGGAAGAGTGATATTCCGATCGGTGGTGAGGAACTTACGTGCTCAAATCCTAGTCCTTCTCATCGGGGTCAGACTGCAAGGATGGATATCTGTCCAACATCTTGCTCCTGAAATTTCTCCACCTCGGTTGAAGGTAGCATGCCCAAGACACTTGGAAGGCGACCAGAACGTTGATGGTGGTAGCTGAAAGGAGGCAGGGATGATAGCAACACCAACACCAACATGCAAGCCACACACGGACTCCTCCGTACTTAGGTAGAGAACCATCGTCCTTCCACCGTTGCCGCCCACAGTGGGGCCAATCTGCGCCGTTCTCAAGGGCGGTCCAATACGATTGAAGAACACTGGAGTTGATCTCAGAAGGCCCGTGGCGTTGCGTAACATAATGGGAGTACCAATCTAACAGAGACATGGGCTACCCAGCCTTAACTCTACCACTCTTTGCTTAAGATGGAAATATTATTAACATGCCACTGCATTGGTCTTGGTCAATGATGACGAATAAAGCCTGGAGGATTATAGAGCCCAATCCGAGGCGGAGGCTGCTGAGCCAATAGATTAGGAGCAGTGAGCGGCGGCCAGTTGGCAAACATTATGGGCTGAGGAGGAGGGCCCGTGGGGCTCCGAGTTGCTGCTGCTACACTAACCTGCAATAGCGCTCAGCCAAAAGCACAACATACTTCTCACTTGTCTCGGGGCCACTGCGGGCGGGGCGGCGACGACGCAGGGCTTCTGGGTGATACACATTGAGTCGTCGAGAGAGAGGAGCGATGACTCGTCGAATACCTGCCAGAGCGGAAGTTAACGCATATAGAGAGAAGACGAAGGCTTACTAGGAAGCTGCTGCCATCAGTATCACGGACGCTCTGAAGAGGGGATTGAAGTCGACGAATATAGTGCCCAGTCTGGTGCTGATTAGGAGGGTGATAGCCGAGAAAGGACTCGTGTAATGAAGGCCTGGATAGGAAGGCCGCCGCATAAGCACAGACAACAGGGGACCATACAATCCTGCGGTCAGATCGGGCTTATTGGGGAGCCTTGGGCCAGAGCCTGGCTTATGATGTTGGTTGGTGACCCGCACTGTGACCTGATGGAGAGGATATCCCATGGGCTCGGCCTCGGTCTCGGTCTCACCGGGGTTCCACTTGACGGTGGCTTTTGGGCAGAGGCACCTGACATCAGACAGCTGCGGACCATCCTAGAGATTAAGGAAGGCCATACTTCGCTGGGGCGGTGGTGGGGCTGCTGGCGGATAGCAAACACTTATGTTGCCGCTGGGGAGTGGACGGTAGTGAACAGAAGGAGACATGACCGCTGAGACCTGACCATACCATCACACTCGCCAGAGCAGCCACCCTCGCCTGAGACACTGTTGAGGTATCGAGACAGGAATGAATTATTGGGCTTTGAGCAAAGCTCCGATGAAGATACTGCGGCAGTTCCCTGGCTGTTGAGGCCGGTGGCTGCTGCTGCTGGTGGAGCGTCTACATAAGACCTTTCATCAGGGGCTCATTACATTATGCGGTACCCGAAGAGTTGGAACGCGAGCAAGGCCAGTCGGTTGTTGTTGGTGTCGTGTAAGGTCAAGAACCCTATGTCGTAGCTGAGGCGTGGCCATTACAGGAGGCGGCGACTGATATGGAATGCGTGAGGCCAAGGTACGAGAGTCGCCGATTGCCTACTGGACGAGCGGTACTGGCCACGCCCATTGAGGTGCATAAGGGGTGATCAAGCACCTCGCTTATTGTCAATCGACGACCTGCATTGGCAACTATAACTGCAGCCCAAAGGCACGTAGGCATCTACCCTCGTCACGCACCAACAGACGTCGGACCAGGTCCTCGGCCACAAGTGGGAAGTCAGACGGGAAGGATAATCTGAACAAGGACTGTTGGAAGTAAACGGTCGATGAGGTGGTACTTGACGTTGATAATGTTACTGACCACAGTTCTCTGGTCTGTTGCATTGAACGGTGGTCGACCAGCCAAGAGCTCATAGAGTAGGATACCCAACCCCCACAGATCAATGCTGTGATCATGCCCACGACCAAGTAGCTGTAGACAATATGCAATCCAACAACAAACCAGTCGCCGATACCATCTCCGGTGAGAGGTAGTCCAACGTGCCGCAAAAGGTGCGCCTTTTGACGTGGGTTAAGCCAGGCCTGGCCGGGGGCAGCTCAGCGCACCAACCAAAGTCGGCCAGTTTGAGGGTGTCATCGGCGGTTACGAGTAGGTTCTCCTGGTGGGGTAGCAACACATCGCTGCTGCTGCTGTGAAGCTGCGGCATACCTACTGGTTTAATGTCCCGGTGTATTATACCATGCGAATGAAGGTGACCGACGGCCTTAGCGGCCATAACGAAGTATCTGTCAAAAGCATGACATACGGAGACTTGGAATAGTAAGCCTTACTTGACGGCCTTTTCTACTGGGAACTTTCGTTTTGGCTGCGTTCTTAGTAGATGATAAAGCTCACCTGATGAGACATGATAGACACAGTCAATGGTGATGACGGTGTTACCTTTAGCACAGTACTCTAGGAGAAGGTAGACATATCTCCGGTCCTCGAAGTGAGAGTACAAGCTGAGGATGTTAGGGTGGGCTGGTAGTCTGGATTGTACAGATATCTCTCTTTCAACTTGGCCTGACCAAACCGTGCCCTCCTGGAGCCATGGGGTGCCAAGAAGGTACCCGCTAGTTGGCCCTGTTCTACGTCTCGTTTACGAAGGCTCTTTAGAGCATACAAGCGACCTGACAAAGGGATGGTGCCAAGCTGTACATGGATTAACAACTTGCCTGAAGGGTCTTGGGATATTCGGACGCAGAGCACTTCGCCGAAACTGCCTTTGCCGAGCTTCCTGTCATCCTTGTGAAGTTCCCTCAAGCTAGCACTGCGGCCGAGGGCAGCAGCTGAACGAACTGGAGAATCATCAGAGTCACTTGAAGAGCAGGACGGTGACACTCTTCCACCGAGACTTCGCTCATCTGGCGAACGGCTTGCAGGGGGCGGCGGCCCCACGGGGCACTTACTGGCATTGACCTTGATAAGGTCATCCAAAGTTATACCATTCAGGGCACGGTCGACCCTCACTGGAGGGTTCCTCTCAGAAGGGAACATTAACCACCGACTGGGCGGAAGGGAACGTGCGTTCTACAAATTCGCCTAAGTGCATGAAATGCAAGAAAAAATGGATGATGGCCTCCTCGGAAGTGGGGCCTTATGAACTGCTATGGAGCCATCTGATGTTCGGGCTTCAAGGCCCTTGGATAAGTTACTAGCATTGGCCGGGGAGGGAGAGCAGCCGGCTATCACTGGGGATGACTTAGTGTCTTGTGGAAAGTACTCCAAGGCGCTGTTTGAAGAGGTTCTGGTTGGGGCACCACCATTGGGGCTCTACACCTGGGGCAAGACCACCAATTTGACCCTAGGATACGGACAGTTCTCCCACAGTGCCGCACAAGACAGAGCTAGGAGGGTGGCTCTTCCCAACGGCGAGGTCCCTTCGTCAGTGGTAAGCTGTAGCGCCTTCCATACAGTATGTGTGTGCGAGTCGGGCCATGTCGCTGTGTGGGGCTTTGGCCAGGGCTACCGGCTTGGTGTAGGGGATGACCAGAGCAAGGTTGATCCTGTTATTATTGACCCTGCTAAGTTTCTAGGGGTCCCTATAGTGAAGGCCCAAGCGTCTGTTGACAATACAATGTTATTAGACGCAGAAGGTGGGGTCTATGTCACGGGGAGTAACAGATTCGGTCAGTGTGGCCGGTCCAAGCATTGGGAGGTCTGCAAGGCCCCGACCATTCTCAAGCACTTAGTCGGTCCCTGCAGCGATATTGCCGCCGGGGATAAGCACTGTATCGCCGTTGATGCTGGTAGCCAACAGGTTCTGGCATGGGGGGACAACTCCGCTGGTCAGCTTGGCGTTGACTTCACCCAGGGCAGCGTGGACCCTCAGGTAGTGTCCAGGTTGAAGGGTGTGGGCAAGGTGTTCGCTAATGGGACCCTTTCAGCGGCATTGAGAGGCAACGGTTCGGAACTCTACATCTGGGGTGGAGGGGCATGCCCGTTGCCCACCAGAGTTAGGGTTGAAGCGACCAGCGGCGAAGGGAAGGTCGACAATGGATGGACGGTCCAGGCAATCAGTGGGGCAGTATTCGTCTCTGTGGCCTTGCCGCGTGGGTCCAATCGTGTAGTGCTGTTATCTGCTCTCGGGGACCTCTACACAGTTGACATGCCCTCGGTTAAAGATGCCAAGGCCCAAGGCGGCCACTCCTTGGTGGCCCGATTTGCCCATCACTTTGGACCGGACATCACCGCCCACAGTGTGTGTATTTACGGCGAGCAATGTCTGGTTCAGCTGGAAGATGGTCGAGTGCTTGCCAGCCGCCTTCGGGACCTCACCGAATGGACGGATGCCGGTGCAGAAGTCGGTGTTGCCCAGGCAGTCGCCATTGGTGGCTCGCCGGCCCACGCAATAGCTCTAGTCCGGGCTAACCTGCCGGATATTCCAGCGCCTCTTCCTGGCCGAGTGCCCGGCCTTCAGGAGACTGCTCAGCGCAAGCTAGCAGTCTCGAGCATCCATTCCTGGTCGATCGTTAGGCTCGCTTGGGAGCTCTGCGTCCTGGACTCCCTACAGTGTGGCTTTGTACGCTTCCCTTTACTAGTTGACTATTGCCTGGTCATGTTGCTCACTAACTTGCCCCTGTTGTATGCCCAGTCCCCTGATGCTCTATTAAAGCTGCTCAAGTGCCTGTCGCCTTTGCTGAGGCTGGTGGCGGACCGAAAGGAGCATGCCCAGCTATCCCTGTTCCACCGGGGGGCCTTCGATAGGCCCTCGGATATCCTAGACCGGCTCTTGGACTCTGAGGACTTTGTTCGGCACATGGAGGAGTTCATAGAGGCAGACTTTTACGGTGAGGATGGCACGGCGGGAATGCAGGAGCAAATTAATGTGGATGAACCCGCAGAGGGTCGGCCGCGGACCAACAGCACCAGCCGGGTGGGCGGATCGCTTGAAAGCCTTGAGGCTCGTCAACAGAAGCGGCTGAAAAAGGTGCTGAGGGAGCAGGAGAAGGTGCTAGTGGCGGGCGAGGCCACGAGGAAGCCTTCGAGCTCCGGCGAGCATCAGTGGAAGGAAGTCCAGACCGGTCACCCTAAAGCTCCTCCTAAGTCGGGCCCACCACCACCGGTGCCCATGTCTCCTAGGCGATCAATCGAGCCCGCGGCGGCGGTGACGGTTGTCTCACCACGAAGACGTACTAGTAGTGGCGTATCCGACTCGGGTCCTCAGCCACGGACCCCTACACTGGGTGACTTTATATTCTCAACTGGTCCTTCACGGGAGTCCACTTCGTCGAGGTCATGTCCATGGGCGAAGAGCCCACCGAAACAAGGGGAATCTTTGTCGAAGGTCCTGCAGGAACAGAGATTGGCGGCGGCGGCGGCCAGCTCCTCGTCATCTTCGTCAAGTAGCTTCCGGCATGTTAGTGACCGATGTTCGTGGGGCATGGACGCCACTCCAGGTGCCAGACGAGCAAGCGCCATGGCTGCTGTTATCGAGGAGGAGAGGGAGGCTCAGGAGGCGATACGATTGGTGGAAGAGTTTGAAAGGAGCGAGAGGGAAGCCAGACGGTTGGCGGCCATGGAAGAGGCAGCGGGCTTAGGAAGGGAAGGTCGCGGTGATGAGCGCAGTGGTGGGCATGGACGCCGGGGGAATAGTGGGGGCAAGGGGAAAGGGAATCGACGAGGAGGCCGGTGGGAGGGCGGTAATCGCCGGAAGGCAGCCGCAGCAGCTCAGAAAGTTTAATTGCTATGTGTTGAAAATTATGGCGTTGGGCCATTGTATACATTATTATCATTGTGTTTATTGAGGCATTTTCAAAGAGTCGGATGCTACTTGAGTTAGTTTAAATGCTACTCCCGAAACCATCGAAAATTGGAGTCCTTTGACCTTCTCTAAACCGTCTCTATGCTTGGATAACTGACACGACTTTAATCTCGTCACTAGTAGCTTTATTGGGAAAGAGCTGTGTTATTTGGTGTTATTCGTGCCCTTCACAAATAACCTTTACTGCTTCATCAGCAGCAGCTCATTCAAAATGGATGTGATAGGTTTGCCTTGCTGGTTCTAAAAAGTGACTTGTTATATTTCTCCTGAGCGTGTTTTAGAAAGGAGGAGCTCAGAGTGGATGAAAGAGTAAAATGATTGTGAGTTGGTAGTAGCCTCAAGTCGATCGGTAAATGATTTAGTACTTTATAATGTCCAATTATCGTCCACTGCACTATAGCGCTGCCGCCAATGCCCCCTCCAACCACGGCCATCCACCCGGCCCTCCGTTTCGTTTAGGACATCGGCACCCAGGAACTTCTCTCGCATTATGTGCCAGCCCGCCGGGTATCCGTCCTCGGTCTGTAATGCTGATGGCCAGCGACTTCACGCCGCTTGTGCTGAGCCATAGGACTGTGCAAGTCCTGTCTTACGGAGAGGCGGAGGAGCTGAGTCGGACGGTGCTGCTGGCTAATATGCCTTTTCCGCAGTTCAACGGCCAGCAGAACTCGGACGCCCACGAAATCACCATTATTAAGTTCTATCACAAATGGCTTAGTGAGTACGGCACTGTTAAGAAGGTATGAGTTGCCTGTAGCTCGGCTGCTGCTGCTGCTGCTGCTGCTGCTGCTGCTGTTGGAGCGCTGCCTCAGGTGGAGCCGTGCGATCCTCCTGGCTCGTTAATTTGCACTTTTACTCACAGAGACGCTGCCTTACGAGCAGTTACGGCGATGCACCAAAGTTGCCCAGTGGTGGCTGGCTCTCGAGGTGGAGCTCGAGAGGCTCAGGTAGTACTGGCGGCCACATTTTGGCGAATGCCCAGTGAAGTGGTAGGTCTTGGCTAGCTTGGCTTCAAGCAGGAGAAAGCTTCATTCGGTTGAGGGCCGTCAGGTGAGCCGCCTTCCTAAGGTTTGATGGTGACCAGTAAAGTGTCCATAGTTCTACTCGTATGACAGTATGCTGCCATTCACCACCACTAGCGGCTTGGCTACTGACAAGAGAGCCTCCATTGCTGTTTGTATTAAGAATATCCCTCCGACTTCGTCGAGGGGGGAGATCTGTGCTGTTATTGGCTACTTTGCCAGAGTAATTGCGGTGGCAACATGCGCTCTGGTTGTTCATAGTTGCTGATGCTGCCTTAGTCTGCCTACGTCCCTCCCGAGGCCCAGCCCAGAGGTAAGGTCACATGCTACTTCCGCTGTGCAGGAGAGGCCTATCTCGTAATGGCTGCCATCAACTACGCGTGCCGGGATGGTCCACTCTACCTTGCCGAGGAAACATACCGCAATTTCGTAAGGGACTCCCATCATTTTAGCGCTACATGTTCGAGCAGTTTCCTCGCACCTGGATCACTGGCCGTGTGTGTGCCTGCAGGGTGAAGGGTGATTTCGTTGCGAAGAGCAGGAGTAGGCATGTGCATGTTTGTCGGTGTATCTCCTATTTGCGGCAGAGCAACTGCCCTCGGTGGCACCGCTGCTGGCAACGGCACGGGACCCAGCTAAGGCTTTGGGAATCCTTTTGGATATGACACGTCAGAGGATCGAGGAAGATATCACTCCGGCGAGCGGCAGGAATCGACGGGTCACCAATGGGAGGGGAGCGAGCGAAAGCAGCACCAGTGGGATTGGAAGTATGCAGGCTCTGGGGATGGAACTTGCGCGCGAACGGGCAGAATCGGTTTCAGATGTCCGCTGCCCGCCAAGCTCGGCTCGGTCAACGCCTCGCTCTTCGGAGCCCCTTTTGGTACCACCAGCTGCATTTCAGGATCCCATTGGCAATTGTCTAGCTTTCAATGTAGAGTGTCCCCGGGCTAGGCCACCATCAGATGTGTACTGCCCTTTCAGCCCTTCGCCCTACATGCCTTGCGGAGGGCGTATGAGCTATTGCTGGCTTCGTGGTATACATCGGGAGCTTTGGTGCTACCTAAGCCTGACACTGGGCCGCATTATAGCCGCGGCGCCGCCCCAGCGAGGTGGGTTGGTGCTGTCTGTTTGGTGCCAAATGGGGTTCTGACGCTTCATATTACCATTGTTAAATCCATCAATAAAATCTTGGAGGCATCTGATATTTGTTATTTCAGGCAAGACCTTTATGAATCTGCTGCCCATGTACGAGGGCATCGGTCTGCAACAGCAGACCCCCACCAAGGAGAACGTCCTTTGTAGATTATTATTATTATTATTATTTCATCATCGGGGTTGTTATTACCATTGCAGGGTTGCATTGTCATATAAGGAAACGTTTGGTGGCTTAGCACGTATTAGCGTTCCCATCATCTCCTGTGTTTCGTTCGTCAATATTTCGTTGAACTACCCTCAGAGTAAACTACCGTACAATAGCCGACCTAAACGAGGTGTACTCAACTGTAGGGGCAATAACCATCATCCGAAATACGACAGCCACACCTGTAGTAAAGAACGCCCAATCATCGGCCGTGGAGCGTGGTGGCCGATGTGGTGCTCCGCCACGGCGGGAATGTCCCAGGCTAAAACTGATAGCCAGTTGCAAGTGGGCTTCCTTCGAGCAGCTTAACCAGCAGTCTTGCCCGCAAACCATTCTTTCGGTTTGGGAACATGACGATATTAATACATCTGAATGCTCGGGGCTCGATGACGGAAAACCACAATGGGGAAGAACAATCTCGCCAGTTTGATCTTACCAGGTCGAATCAGATCTTCCTCGCTGGCCTTCGGTTCCGTGCTTTTACGAATAGGAAGTAGGGACGGTCGCTCCGCGCTCCACGACATGGTTCCCCTCCTGTCCATTCTGTGCACCAGAAAAATTGAGGAGAGCCCAGCTCGTATGAGTGTTATAGGAAGAAGCAATGCATTATGAGCGTTAGCAACTACCGCCCAGGCAGCCCCAACTTCAGGCGACTCTATTGAGAAGAGCGTCACCGCGTCACATTTCAAACGCGAGTGTGTCGACTGTAGCATGCAAGAAAGTTGCCTAATAGGCGGTGCCTATTCAACTCGCCACAGGAATGCTCGCTCCTCTACGTTGCTGTAGTGCTCTGCTTGTATACTGTAACAGAACCGATAAATGTCACTACGGCAATATGAAGTGTCTGTAGATTTGAAGCTTTGCCCTTGCCGTCTATAGGGATTAGCTATACAGCTTGGTAGTGTCAGCTTGGTAGCTGGCATTCAGCCTACTCGAATATGTCATTTGCCCCCAAAGTTGCTGAGTTGCCCACCGACTAATCAATTCGTATAACGCTTATCAACGGGCTACCAGAAGAGACTGATGTTTATGGTTTAACCGTAAATAACAGTCTGTTGGTCGTACTAACCGTAACGGTTAGTACGAAAGCTGCTCGCGGCCACCGGTCATGGGTTCTAGTTCGCTCGCTTTGTCATCTCAACGTCATAATAACCTTTCGTGAGCGGTCAATTAGTTGCGACCGGCAGCGTTGTGACCGCTTGAGTTGTCTCCTTTTTCTCCCCAATTTGCAAGACATTATCCTTCCTGCCGGTTCTTATATTTAGCTGTGGGCATGAAACACCTGAAGGGATAATGAGCGTTGCACTTCTTACTATATCTCACGGTACAGTGCCATCGGTTCGAACCATCGGTGTGTTGCAGTGTGAACGGCGGCGCATCGGTCACGTGTTCACCTACAGGTTTGTGATGGAGCACACGTGGGGTACGTCACGCTTGGGTGGAATGTTGCTCCATATGACTACAGCTTTCTTTATTGTCATCCGCCATGCTCTTTCGTTTAGTGCTGGTAGAATGCTGGGGTCGAAGTTGGTATCCAATTCTTGAGTCATCTATTCGCAAGGAGGCTTTAGTCTTGTGCGTGTTGTGTCAGCTCCGCTTAAACCCAGGTGATCTGGGATCCATGACCGCTACCACTTTCACCGACTATGATACCAATGGTGGAGGCCCAGCGTAAGTCTATGTGTGTTTGTGCGCCCGTCCGAATGAGATTAACTCATCAGAGTCTCGCCAATCCGTACTATCTGCACGACACGCATCTGCTGCATTGGCGCGGGATACGTCGGAGGCCCAACTATGGCCATGATTGCCTACAAGTGTCCGCATATCCAAGTAGCCTCTCCGTGGCTTCATCACATCATCATCACAATGAACATCATCACTCCACCAGGTCTGTGTCGTTGATGTATCCGAGCCTCGGATAGCTGCATGGAATTCAAACAACTTGCCTATCTACGAGCCAGGCCTTGCTGAGGTACCCTTGTGTACATCTAGGCTTCTGGGATTGCCACATTCAGATCGTAAAGCACTGCCGCGGCCGTAATTTACATTTTTCAACAAATGTTGGTGCTGCCATCGCAGACTGCGATATCATCTTCGTATCGGTGAACACCCCGACCAAGTAGGGCTCGGCCGATTCCATGAAATACTCAAGATTTGCAGGAAGTATGGCCATGGGGCGGGAAGAGCTGCGAACCTCGCGCCCTGGGAAGGAGCCGGCAGGACGATTGCGGCACATTCTCGGGGACCGAAGATAATCATCGAGAAGAGCACGGTAGGCAAGGCAATCAAAATCTGGTATGATGATGTTGGATAGGTGCCGGTGAGGACAGCCGCGGCACTACAGAGGGTCCTGGATGGCCAGGGTACCTCACAGAAATACGTCATACTTAGCAATCCCGAATTCCTCGCCGAAGGGACTGCAATGGCAGACCTGGCCGACCCAGACAGGGTAGGTGGTGGCACTGGTGAGGCGGTGAGGGAAGATCGTTCTTTTCAAGGTGCTTATAGGAGGGCCACAAAACAGTGATGGTCGTTTTTCAATTGATGTTATAGCCGATGTCTACGCCAACTGGGTCCCACGTGAACGTATAATCACCACCAACTTGTGGTCCAGTGAACTTTCGAAGTTGGTTGCCAATGCATTTCTAGCCCAGCGAGTCTCCAGTAGGCCATACCAGCGGCAAGTGTGTGCGATTGGAGACCTTCCTCAGGCATCAACGCGATATCGATGCTATGTGAGAAGACAGGAGCCGATGTCAGTGAAGTTGCCCACGCAATTGGTGATTGCTGGCTTCGAAGACTTCCATGGGATGCACTTCCCTCAGGCACCGACTCCCGGATAGGGCCGAAGTTCCTGAATGCGTCCGTCGGATTCGGCGGGTCTTGCTTCCAGAAGGACATACTAAACCTAGTGTAAGTAGTGGGCAGATGTGAGACAGAATAGGGCTTGGGCAGATACTTATGTGAGCAATTCAACCTTCCAGAAGTGGCGCGGTATTGGCGTCAAGTGGTGGAGATGAACGAGTTACAGAAGACCCATTTTGTGAGCATCTGTTCGGTCACGCTCAGAAGGCGTTGGTCAGGTCCAGAAAATAATACATTCAATGTTCAACACAGTGCAAGGCAAGAAGATCTGTATTCTAGGCTTTGCTTTTAAAAAGGTGCAGCTGAAGCTTGTTTGACCGCCAGGCAGCAGTTCATCAGGATACCGGAGACACTCGAGAGTCGGCTGCCTTGTCGATATGCGCTCAACTCATGCACGATGGTGCGCTACTTCATGTGTATGATCCTCAAGTGACAAGAGAACAGGTGTCAATGCTTACTGATAAAGTGTGGGGAATATCGCCACGCTTAGGCTCTACTGGAGTTCTCTGATCATGGTATGTCGTTTGACTTTGATAAACAGTTTATAACTGCGGATCAGCCGGCCAGTGCGGCAAGTGAATCTCATGCCATTGTGGTGCTCACCGAATGGGACATGTAGCGGCCCTCTCATGCTTAGTGCGTAGTACATTGTTTGGCTAGGTTCAAGGAACTGCCCTATGAGGAATACTTTAATACGATGGTCAAGCCCGCCTTCATTTTCGATGGCAGAAATATTTTGAACCACCAGAGGTTCGTCATATGCAGCCAACGCTTTCGAAATACTCTTTGCTGCTGTTCAGTTTGGTGCGCATTGGTTTTGAGGTCCACGCCATCGGCAGGGCCGTGAGGGGCCGGTTGTCTGCTAAGAGCCTTTATCCGACCAGTCCTCGGTCTGTAGCAAGCTCGCCAGAACGATGCACGTGAAATAATAAGGATCCCGGAAGGGACTGTCTCTTAAGAGATTGCTGTTTTTTGGTACACATTATCCACCGAATTTATGAGACTCGAGTTGATTACAGTGTCGGTAAAATAACAAAAAATGCAGGCAATGTTTACACTTCGGTGCACCGGAACAGATGTATTGCGTCCAGTATCATCGAGGACTTCTTGAGTATTCCCCCGAACGCCTAGGCTTATTATCGACAATCGTTAACCGTTATGCGAAAGTACAACTTAGCGGCTACATGGAGTTCATCATACTAGTTGCTGCAACGCGGAGGTTGACCGTCCGAGGGTCTGGAAGGCCGCGATGGCCATCTATCCAAGGGGCGCGCGCAAATCGATCAGGTGATCGATTTGTCGGCGGCCAGCTACTTGCGCCCGTGTAGATCCCCATCGACATCCATCCACGCCTCATCATGGCCGATCAGGTACTACTAGGGTGGATTATAGGCATTGTTGATGGCACTAGTGGCTCAACTGTTAGTGGCATTGTGTGTTTGACGGTTCTCTAGCCCTAACTATGTCTGATCTTGTCGGCTTTAATCACTTTCTGTGGTCTGTCATGTGTGGGTCGATGAATCATTAATACCGTTTAAGATTAACACCTTAAGTGCTTATTAACCATTTGTTTTTATTTCAGCACGAGAAGGCTTTCCAGAAGCAGGACGCTGTCTTCCTTGGAAACAAGAGGGCCCTTAAGTCCAAGAAGGGTCTTCGCTGGTTCAAGAACGTTGGTCTTGGCTTCCAGACCCCTAAGGAGGCCATTGAGGGAACTTACATCGATAAGAAGTGTCCCTTCACTGGCAACGTCAGCATCCGTGGTCGTATTTTCCGCGGTATGGTGATCTCCAACAAGATGCAGAGGACTATTGTCGTTCGTCGCCATTATCTTCATTACATCAAGAAGTACAACCGTTTCGAGAAGAGGCACAGCAACACCGCCGTGCATTGCAGGTAGTATTCTTGCACGGGTTAAGAGTAGCGCTGTTAGTCCCTTGGACTATCGTTCGGTGATCATCTGTGCTACTGCTGTACTCATGTTCCTTTTTTCAGTCCTTGCTTCGAGGCCAAGGAAGGTGATATTGTGACCTGCGGTCAGTGCCGTCCTCTTAGCAAAACCGTGCGTTTCAACGTCTTGAAGCTCGAGAAGAACCAGATCTTCGGTACCGCCAAGAAGCAGTTCCGTCTCTTCTAAGTAGCTGATGACACTCTGAAGGCCAATGGATGATGACGGTCTGGGAAGATAGTCTCTTTCCGAATTTACCGCCGCTCTTGCGTTTGAAGTTTTTTATTCTGGATGGGGTATTAATCTAGAATGTACTTCGAAGGATATATGATTCCTCTTCAAAGTCTGTATTAATTAATTCGACTAACAACGCAAGTTGGTGTCAATAATACATACACTTTAATCAGGAAACATGAACACTTATAGCAGAATAGCACGACCATTGATCCAACCATGGAAGTCCCGCTGAGTGATACCTATACGCCCATCGTTACATAAAGCGTTCATAACGAATGTGAGCTCATCAGATCGGAAAGATATGCCGGCAACTTGACCTAAGATACGCGTAAATCTTTATAGTGCGTTATAAGGATATGGAGCTCACCACTGAGCAGATTGAACTCATCGGCGTTCATCCCTTCTTGAGGATTTGACCTCGCATAGGAGTTGAACATTTGCTCCGTATCGGCGTTTTGTCGGCGAACTTGCTGACGAACCTGTACTAAGTGTACTAAGTGTAAGATGCCAGGGGGGAACATCCTACCCGGTTGAGTTTTCTAGACTTCATAGCACCCATTACTGTTGCAAAGACTCCGATAAGGAATACATAGAAGCCGAGGACGACTGCACCGAAGTACCTGTGGTACTGCTGCTGTTGTCCCTTGCTGCCTTAAAAGGCTCACCAGATCTGATTATCCCATAGTGTGGCAAATGTCATAGTACCGAGGAAAATATACCAAATTCCTCTGCCGGTGAACCGTGTTAGAAAGGCGAAGTATTTGACAATGAAGGCCTAGTGGGGACGCCAGTGTGATAGGCGCTGGGTTGATGGGTTAGATTCACCTGGGCCTCTACGATACCTTTAAACCGGACTGGTGCGTCTAGGATGAACATTTTAGTGCCAAAGACCAAGAGATAGACACAGTCGATCAAATCGAAGGGAGCTATCTCGGTGAGGAATACCTGTGGGACTTGTCTGTGGGGCTTATGATCCTCTTTACCTCGATGGTAGATATGAGACTGGCGGCCACCACACAGCAGGCTGCCGAGAAGAATATGAGATCCATTGTCATCGACATTTGGGATGCATGAGCTTTCCAAGCCGCCACGGTGCTCACTACGTTCTGAGCACCTGGTTAACAGATGTCAGTTGGTCCGTAAAAGCTTACCTCCTTCGAGGTCGACTCGACGGAATCCTTGAGCGATAGGATTGGATGGGCGGCTCATAAATAATAAGCTACCCGAAGAAAAGGTGTTGTAACTTACCACTAAAGGCTTACTCTTAAGAAAAGAGCAAACAAAACGGCTTCATTTGTAGCCGGTCATTTTCTAACACGGCAAATGCGATTAATACTGACGACACTGTATGGTGAAGTGGTTGATGTATGGCTCATAACGTGGCCGGGTAACACGTACAAATGGCGCGCAAGACGAGGTACGCTAATCTAATGGGAAAGGCGTGCAATACACAGCTAAGAGCAAGCTACAGATGCGTATCCTATATAGGGCAGTATTATGCCGTAGTTTAGGTATCCTGCTGAGCCGCTGTAGCCATTAATAACGTAAGAGTGATGGTATGAGATGAATAACTTCAAGACGTGTCCCCGAGCGAGCATATGAAGAACGTACAGAGAGAACGCAAATTGTGCGGCACTAAGAGAGAAGGGACTAGAAGAACGCATATAGGAGCGCACCTTATGGAACAAAAGCCAGGGCTAATCGATAGTTGGTTAAGTAAATGCTTCAAAAGGAAAGATGAATTGGTTCGATTAAGATTCGAGGGCGCGCGCTTTTCGCTTTTGTTGATCTTTACCGTTGAAGCACGCAGGCACAGTCTCTAGAAGGAAGTGGGAGCAGGGAGTAGGTATATTACTCAGGTGACACCTATTTATCTAATTTCTTTCATTTTCCAATGGCTAATGCCGGCTTTGTTACATCCTCAAGAATTAAATCATCAACGGAGAGCAGCGGCAAAGAGGCCGGCGATGCCATATTAAAGAGTTTGACCAATGATGCGCATCTGGAGTCCCCACTAGTTGTAGGCCGCCAGGCAGCTACTAGACTTTTTGATTTTTGCACTGAAGCCTGGTCTAAGGACTCTCATGCTCGACCTAAAGATATGTGTAGCTATCGCTACCGTATGGACAGTGGTGAGATCACCGCCACGGTTATTCTGCGTCTTCCGGGTCGCACGAACCCTATGGTTGTGCCCAACTCCCAGAACTGGTTCAGGAATCGCTCTAACGCTCAGAACGCGGCCGCCTTGCGAGCTCTGGTCGAGCTTGGTGTAGTGAGGCGCCCCACCAAGCGCGAGGAGGATGCTATCTTTGGTGACAACTTGGTGGACTTCCATAAATTGGTTGCCGAAGAGCAATCTTCTGAAACTAAAACAGAGAAGAAGTCGTCGGAGAATTGCACCACTGTTGGGCGTGCTCCCCCTCAATTTAATGGTCCCTACGCTCAATACAAGGCCCCTATGTTACCTCATCCCCGCTGGGTTGGCAAACCTACTTGGCGTTCTCTCAAATCATCTAAATCAGCATCACCAGTATCCTCTATTGGTTCGTATGAAGGTTGCGCTGAACCTACTCCTAAATCCTATCCAGGCTATCACCTGTCACAGAGGCAAAACAGTGGTGATGCATCTACCCTTGCCGATAGTGAAAGCAGCGTTAGTATTAGGAATGTTATAGTTGACGGTGCTCAAACGGTTGATAGATTTGGCGTCCGTCAGCAGCACCATCACACTACGGCTGAGGATGCTGCGGGTCACCATGGTTACTATTACGCTGAAGATGGCTACTATCAAGGTCCTGCTCAAGAAGCATCTGGTCTACAGCAACAACAGTATGGTGATTATTATCATAATGGTTACTATCATCACCCTATGCACTCTGGTGTGTACTATAGTGTAGCCGCCGCCCCCCAGCCATTGAGCGCATCGCCTGATGGTGGGTCTCCCTATGCTGACAGCTCCTACTCACCGTACTCAACGAGTGGATATGCCACTTGTACTACTACGACTTCGGTGACCCAGGGTCATACTCCTCAATTCTTCAGTGAGGGTGGTAATGTAGCATCACAGCATTCCACTGCTGCTTCTGCTCCTCACTATGGTAGTATTCAATACCACCACCACCATCCTCATCATCATCAACAGCAAGTATCCCGGCATAACACAGGCTTTTCCGAGGGATGTACTGGCCGCTACTGCCCGACAGTGTATGGGCATCCACAACAGCAGCAGGCTATGCAGCATCAACATCCCTCCTCTGGCATATGCCCTATGCCAACAGCGCCATCACAGGGCTATAATGTGGCCGGCATACCACCACCGCCTCCTCCTCCGTTAAACCCGTCCCAGTATGGAGCATACCATCATAGGGGTAGCAGCTGGGACAATCAGGGAGAAATGGAGGTGGTGCCGGCTGCTGCTGCTGCTCACTCGGTCTATCATACTAATGGTGCACCTTGTCTTCCCTGTCAATCCGGGTATGAAGATTATCAGCCGTTGTATTATGGTAATATGATGGCATATCCAAATGGTGGTGGTACCGCTCCTCCTCCTCTTCCTCATAATCACAGTTATGGTATTCATCACCATGGTGGTTATATGATGAGCTCTGGTGGTTACCTACCTTACATGACCCAACAACAACAACCACCACCGCCACCCTCCTCCTATCAAGTTGATCGACAATCCCATCGTGTATGTATTAACAATGACGCAGATGGTTGGACTCCACGTACCGGTGTTGAAGGGGGATATGAGGTCTAGCACATGTAGTTGTAAAAGGCCGTAAGGGCCTAGATATTTCTATTAGTACTCCTGCACTACCAATAAGGTAGCTGATACGATTTATTCATAACCGTAAGACGTAGACATTGTTACTATTAACGTCTCATAATAGGGGTACTATCTCAATGCTATGTGAACTGTTCTACCATTGTCATCCTGATCATCAACCAAATACTGCTCTATGTGTCCTGGTTACATAGCCGATCCTGTTATTACCATCATCATGCAGTGTCATATTAGTCATGTCGTTCTTCTCTGAGGGATTCTCCCTCAAACTCTGTGCTAGACCCTGATGCGGTTCGCCTTGTAGAGGCTTCCAATTGTAGCGATTTTTCAAACATTTTTTGGATGCCGTATTGGCACTTGGCAGTATAACGACATTATAGACCTGGCCGTGACCGTCACCATCGAAAGTTTGACTTGACCATCATCATCAGCAGCAGCAGTAGTGACGAGCTACTGCGGGCAACATGCCGTCTATGTCGGTCTACTGACCTCCTCTGGAGATACGGCTTTGAATGTACTTGGTGGTTGCTGTGTCTCCATCAGCCTGGTTATCCTTTCTTTGCTTGTTGTGTGTCTTCCTCCTTATTCTCGTACTATTGTTGAAGCTAAGGCTACTATGTAGTATCTTATTATGGATTAGCTTTTGAAGTAGGAGAAGACATATCTGCCCCCCCATCGAGCATGCAATGCTAGAGTTATCTGACCTGAGACTACTTTATGGGACTAGTTGGGCTCCTGGTAAGCAGCAGCAGTTGTACCGGTAGCACTGTAACCATGTTGTGACGTGCTGTTGCTGGCTTAGCGAGTTTCCGTAGTAATCTGATTAAGTTTCAGACAAGTTGATATATTCCCTGTTGTGCTGTCCAAAGGGCATCTCTCGCCAGTACTGAAAGTCTAGGGCAGATTTACGGAACCAGCAGTTGAAACTTTTGTGTTTGTATGCCGTCCCGTTTAATAATACCTGCGCGCCTTCCCCGATCGCACATTCCTATCGTACCGGACACTGGAGGTGAGGTAGAGCGGATGGCGCGGCCTACAAGTGGCGTTATGTGTAGAGTCTCCGGCGTTAATTGACCACTCAGTATTTGATTCGGACGTTATGGATTCCGCCGGTGTCCCGGGTGTTCGAGCCCCACCGGTATCACCTGTTTCTAACAGCAGGAGTATTGAGGAATCGCCCTCAACAGAGCAGGTAGTGGGTATGGTCTGTTACGGCAAGGAGCAGCAGCTCTGGTGTTAGGAGCTTAATACCCCGGAGGAAGTAGCGCCGAAACAGACATCCAGGATAGGCAATTTCTGGGTAGCCGTCCAGCTGCCAGGGGGTGCCTAGGGTTACTGTTGTTCTGTTGTTAGTCTTTATTAGCAGCATATGCTCGGCGAGTTGTGTCGGCAGCCTGTCCCCAGTCATGTCGTCCAGGCAGTGGTATAGAGCTTACTAGGTCTGGGATGGTTGGGAGGCCTGCTCATGTCTGTGTGGCTGAAGTAGCGGTTGATGTTGATGTTATATTGACTGGTAGTACGGGTTTGGGGGGGGCACAGTAACAGTAGAAAGGAGCTGACAATGCTCAACAATGGGCTATAAAAGTCTTGAGGGTTCTTCGACGTCTTCCTCTATATGTGACATGACTGGTGGGTAGTTGTTAGTATTAATGGACGTGTTGTAAAAGGATGTGTGTTAATGACGTGGTTGCCTTTTCGGTATACATTATGGAGACTCCATTAACGCCGCCGCCACTGCCTTTCCGGAGGCAGGGGACGTCGTTACGCGGCAGCGCTTGATTTAATTCATAACGCTAGAAATGGGAAGGTCTGCCGTGGTCTATGGTGGATTCGGTATAAAAGCCAGTAGGGAACGTATTGATTGATTGTATAGCGGAAACTAAGGCTAAAGGCATGCGGTGCTCCCAAAGATAGTCTGACGCTCGTGGTCGACAGACATGTTCACTTCAGTTCGCTCGTGGTGGCCAAGTGATCTATCAATCGAGGAAGTACGCGAGCATGGCCTGAACCAGGCCCATGCATCGGCCAGGCAGTGGTGGAGTGAGCACTACTTGGAGTTTGTGAATCAAAGAAGGGCATTGCAGCAACAGCCTCAATATTTTAAAGTGAGTCCCTTGCTCATGTTGACGGGGATTACTAGTATCATTTCATTGTGTCATTCTGTCTGCCATAGTATCTTTCATAGGTGGAATATACAACGCAATATAACCACATGTCCGCTGCTGCTTTCGATCAGGTGCCCACGGATGCCGATGTAGTTAAACGCGACCTCCTACCGCTGGTGGTTCGCTTTGAAGATGATGATGATGGTGATGACGATGATTCGGCCACATGGTCCACGCCCCGGTCCCAGGCAGTAGATATGGAATGTGCTATATGTCTTGAGTCTAACAGTGATTGTCGGTTACGAACTTGCCAGCATGGCTTCCACCACGAATGCTTGACCAAATGGTTCTGCAAATCTCGAAAGTACGCCTCCTGTCGATTAACTGTCACTTGTTATTATTCTTTTGCAGACTATGTTGCCCCCTTTGTCGGTCCTCTTTGGACACTTATATTCCCGAGCACATTCGACATAAAGCCTCGGAGATAGTAGAGGAAGAGGTAGTGATAGTGGGAGGGACGTGTGTGGGGTATGGTGGTAGTGTCAGGTCATGCATCCGGAAGTTATTACATTACGAGTTGAAGAAGGCGTGATCGAGCCCAATGATTCTGAAGCTTCACCTGTGAATGGTTCCTTATAGGATTATCAGTTACTAGGCACATTAGAAGATAGTTTTTATTTTTATTATATATAGGGCGCACTTGCCCTTCCCAAAGGAACTGGTTATGGTATGCTTAGTAGTACAATTACGCTACTTTCTTATTATTATTCAACCTAGGTATAAGACCTATATAGGCAGCACTAACTTTACTAAACTCTGTCTTGTGTTAAGTCTCTATAAATAGTAAGCAGTTCCTCTGCTTTTGTGATGTCTCTTCGCGGTCTATCTGCCCGACAGAGTGCGCTAGTTAGCGACTTTGCAGATGTCAGCGGTACAGGGGAACAGGTCGGTGTGGTTGTCTCTTGTGTACTGGATGTCATCTTCACATCTCCACAGATAGCATGCTCTTACCTACAGCGCTCCAACTGGTCTCTAGAAGGCGCTCTTGACATGTTTTATCAGGACGGTGCACCGGGGGCCTGCGAGGCCAATGACCGGAGCGGTAGTGAGGGAAAAGCCTGGTGTGGATTTAGTAGAATGAGTATGTCAGATACTGACAGTGATGGTCGCCATTACAGATCGCATCGGTCGTTGAATAAGAAGTTTAAAGTAGGTCTTTAAAGGAACGCCTTTGGGGGCGTTAGGACTTCTGACGGAAAATCGATGCCTGTGCGTGTACAGCTTGCTGGAACAGCAGGCGCATGTTTCCATTTCTTTCTTCTTCTTCAACAACACTATGCTTCCAAGCCAGAGAGGTTTGAGTAGATGGGTTACTGGCCTTGGAGGGGGTTGCTGGGGGCTCGGCAGCAGCACCGACACCCACGTGGGGTTGTTGCGTCCAGATAGAGTCCACCTTAACTCTGGGCTCAGGCCCTGCCAGCTGGTTGTTGCCGGATTCCTTGGGTTTTGCCATGGGGAGGGGTTGGGTATCGGGCCTGGGGACAAGGGGTCCTTATACCATGTTCAAGTAAAGACCAAGCAACGCTATATCGGGAACTCTTTACTGTGGGCTTCAACTGCCCTTCCCGGGCAACAGCAAAAGTGCTTGCTGAAGTAGCGTTGTTTGGTCTTTCTTCTCGGTATAGAAGGCCCTCGTATGTGGTGTTACACTGGTGTTTCTCCTTTGCAGTATTGCTTTGTTGTGTTCCACCACCATAATTAATGCCCAGCCCTCCGACTAAGCGGGTGAAGCGATCGGCGGCGAGGGGAGCAGCTCAATCTCGTGAAACTCCCGACAAGCGAGACCATCGCCTTCTACGTCGGAAGGTAGACGCTGAAAATGTCGAAAATTCCGCGGGGCATTTCCGGTGCTATTGGGACGCTTACTTGATCAGGTTAACAACACTAAGCTTGGGAGGTTCTTTTCAAACTATGCCACGTCGGAGGGATCGGAGGGCCAGGAAGCTATAGGCATTGATGGGATTGAACGGTAGGGGGGTGCAGTGGATGGAGGGTATGGGGATGTTAGGTTATGCGGGGACCTGGGCAATGACCCTATGGACGAGGCCTGGTTAACGATAGCATTCTATTGCCAGGCGGAGACCATGGGGGAGTTTACTAAGTAACAGAGATGGGCTACGGCTGTATAGGGAGTTGGGGCGTAGGTCCGAATGGCTGAATGGAATGCAACGTATTGGAGTGGACTCTATGGAAGGGCTAAGGGATGCCTTACCGGAGCTACGGAAGGAGATTGATGAAGATCGCAGTACAAGCGAGCAGATTTACCGGTATGCCTTCACCTACTCCCTGGACTCGGGGGCAAAGACGCTACCGGTAGGAGTGTTGCCCCGCCATCTTGCTGGTGATGATGGTTCAGATTGAGGGATGCATGCAACTTTGGAGCATTTTCTTGAAGCCCTATTGGTCACTTTATCCCCAATGGGAGCAGTTTGTTAAGGATGAGTGTCGCCATAACGTCAGCAAAGACACGTGAGCCTCCGTCCCCCCCCTCCCGCTGTTGCTGCTGCTGTTAGTTGGCATACCTCAGATACCAGATGTTGTGGGAGGCATCCACGGGAGCAATGCGTGATGAAGCCACGCTGAGGTCAGACTACGACATATCTGGTGGGGCCTGGCCGGTCATGCTGGATGACTTCTACACATGGTTTGTCGATCCTGGTCGAAAGGACGGCAGCAGTAGTGATGTGGAAATGCAATAGGCTAGTTTGATTGCTATGTACCACTTTGTTTGCTTTTCTCTCTTGCCCGTAATGATTCGAGTTGATGCATCCCCCCATTGTGTTCCTCAAGCAGGCTTTATGTCGACCGATTGGTGCTCTGTTGTACTGGCAGGAGCATCAGCCTTTGGATGCGCCGCAGTAGCCGTCGGCGGTGGGATAGGTGGAGGTACTACATGGATCTGGCAGCACTCGGAAGCTTCCTTTAGGAGCCCTTTATATGCCAGCCTTTGTGGCTCTGATGGGAGATGCACACTGGGCAGTGCCTTTGTCCAAGGTTGCCATCAACGGTGTGGCTGTCAGTGCCACTATCTTCAATATAGGTCAGAGGCATCCTATATATGACCAGGTGCAGAATGGCTATTTCCTGGCCCGCTGAGATGCTCTATTTGTCAGCCACTAATAGACCTTGATGTCGGCTTATTGATGGAGCCAGCGACCTTAGTGGGGGCTATGCTTGGGGTGTACTTGAACGTGATCATGACGAGCGTTCAGATTCTCACCTGTCTGGTGTTGGTTCTTTCAGCCACGGCGATACTAGCGTAACTTGTCTGTTTTGAGAGGCATTGTAACGGTCCTTTACAGCCTTCGTAAGGCTATTCAGCGTCGAGAGCAAGAGGGTGATATTGTGGTCGATGGAGGGATGACAGAGCTCAGGCTATTGGGGGTAGCTGCTGGCATTCCTTCAGTGAGATGGGCTGCCATGGCAACTTTACCTTTCAGAGATATCTTTGGCGCTTAAGGATCCTTTTGCGTAGTTGAAAGTACATTCTTAAAATGGCTCCCTTATTTCGCTGAATTGGAGACCTTAAGCGCAAAAGGTTTCTGGAACGTGTAAAGGGACTTGGGCTTTCAGAGCATGCCGTTGATGCTGGAAGTAGACAAGATCGTTCACGAGGAGAGTGTGTTCCAACCTTTGAAGGCGTGGGCGCTGTTTGTGGTGTGGTTGGCTAATGGTAATGTGATCCTCACTGGTGTGATAATGCTCGGTGCACCTTCAGGTGCCCTCCTCTATCTAGCTGAAGGCCCTGCTGAGCTACTGTGTGGGGACACTGCTCAGAAGGTGCTGTCCTTCTATTTGGGGGGCAATGATGGAGCGTTGTGTTGGTTATTAGGCTATGATCTCTACTGTCATTCTGCTGTGTGTGCTTGTCACTATAGTAGTCCGGGAGCGGCTCCTTCAGCGGCAGTAGTGACATTGGGCACTTGAGATGGACCTGTCTTCTATAGATTAATAAAGGATGAAGCCTGCCTTCCGAAGACCAGTGTTGTTTACACCAAAGCCAATACTATCATATATCCCTTTTTAAGCTGCTTTGCTGGGGTCTGTGCAGGATGCCTTGGCATAGGCGGTGGTCTTATCAAGGTACTCGAGTGGATGGTGCAAGCCATCCCGGCAGGAGCAGGCTGTGTCTAGGGCCCCCTTATGCTCCAGCTTGGCATGCTTCCGCAGGCTGCCACCGCCACTAGTATTTGGATGATTCTGTTTACCTCTAGCAGTAGGCAGCTCCATCACTGGGCTGAGTCCAGGGGCCGGCCCCACTCAGGTACGTCGCTGCAGTTCGCCTTGATGGGCCGCCTATTGCTACTGCCGTCTGTGGCTGTATGGGTCCTGAGTTTCAGTGGTGCATGGGTTGGCAGTCGTTTGCTGGTTACAAGACTTCATCGATCTGGCAGACAGTCTACTGTGGCCTTCCTAATGGGTAACTACACTTGTCACCTTCCCCTGCCTTCCCTGTATCTTTCCAGCCGCTCTTATACTGCTATCGATGTTATGCATGGTGGGTGTGTTCATTTATGAGCATTCCCAAGGGACAGCTGGTGGAGGGCTACGGAGTAAATCTGACCTAACTCCCAGTGAAGTGTGTGAGCTCATGAGACGCCGAGGGCCTATTTGACGTCGTCATGCCCATGGACCATCGTTTCCTTTATCAAGCTCAGTTTGTTTTGTTAAGTCGATTTCTTCCTGTTTGTTAAGGCTATTGTTATTGCGTCATGTCGCGCTGTCGGCATGTCAGCCAGTGGGCATCGGTAGTGAAGAGTCGGTTGAAGCGGCATTGGCAAGAGGCCACACTAGTAGAGTTCAGCGGTTCCCTTGGGGACCTTGGCACCTTCATTCCCCTTGCAGTAGGAATGTCAGTGACGGCAGGTATCGATCGATAGCATCATCCGCCACCTGGCTCGTACCTTGTATCAGGCCTCGACTTTAGCACCATCCTCATCTTTACCGGCATCTACAATGTAGCCTCTGGCATCCTATTTGATGCCCCAATACCCGTCCAACCCATGAAGACCATAGCGGCAGCAGCAATAGCTCAAGGGGTGGGGGCGGCGGTGGTTGGCATCTCTGTTGGACTCTTTCTGCCTGCCTGCCTCAGCTGTCCCTCGGTGCGGTGGCCGCCGCTGGTATCTTTGTTTCTGCAGTGGTGCTCGTACTTGGCATTTTTAAGTAGGCTATTTTCCCCAGTGACTCGGGTGACTTCTTTTTGTCAGTTTAACAAGGCTATTAGAGTACATGATCCCGATGTCTATTGTAAGGGGAATACAGCTTGGTCTGGCAGTATCGCTCTTTAAAAAGGGATATACGTAATAGTAGCGGGAATGATGCCTGGTCGAGGTTTGCTGGTTAGGACTCTTTTGGTCCGCACCTCGGCTGGCTCGCTGGTATGGAACCCCTTCGAGCAGGTGGACTCGTTCACCCTGGCATTGCTGATCTCTGTAAGCCGTCCTCCTCCTTGCCGTCGTGGCGGTGTTGCTGGTACTCTTCTTCGCAACATTGGAGATGTCGTTATCTAGATGGTACATGGATGCTCTTTACAATGAATGAAGTGGTCTAACAATTACTTCGCATTACCGATTGTGACGTAATCCATTAGGGTAGGGGCCAGGAGGAGGAGGAGTGTGATATCGTTATTATAGAGGCGGCGGCGGCTACAGACTACTACTTTGCATAATTGTCCTATTTTACGCCTTTTGCGCCTTAGGCGGGCGGAGTGTCACTTATGGGGTGAACATGCCAAGTCATTACGCCACACGCTTTTAGTGTTGCTCGGCGAATTACGGCGAAATGCATGTTGAGGAACTTGGACCCATCTGGGTGCCCGGCTCGCTTCTTTGCCAAAACCTCCCAACCAGTCTCTAACGCCTTCCTTCGAGAGGGAGGGATTTCCCCGTCAGTTCTTCTGAGGACAGCCTATTGACTTACAATCTCCAGCGTTGCATTATTCGTCGTATTAACATGATAAGGGCAAGTAGGGAAGTCCGCAGCTTGACCCTTTCGTGGCCCTGAAGGAAGGTCGCTATGCTTTATGCAGGTCACACTACTGATTCTGCTCAACTTGTCCCCGCCCCTTCGCATCCCCCCACCGGCCGCTTTAATAGTATTTATTTTTGGCCTTATCATTGTCATTGCGGCACACTGGTCTGAAATACCACTCCATCAGTTCGGCCCGAGCGTCTCGGTGATCACTATCACCGGAGAAGACTGGCTGGAAGGTGCAACTTGCCGCCTCGGCTTCTCGTCCAACCCTCTCTACCATATCCAGGAATCGTCAACGGCGGCTTGCCCCAGTTGCCCTTGACCCTCCTCAACTCGGTCATATCGGTCTGTGCTTTGGCAAGGGAGCTCTTCGGGGCGGATTGCAACGGGGGTAGCACTAAGCACATGGCGGTTAGTGTTGGTAGGGCGGGAAAGGGCCGGATGGGGACAGATGGATTGTGCAGGTGTTATGAACCTGGTCGGCTGCTGGTTCGGTGCAATGCCGTGCTGTCATGGTTGTGGTGGCCTGGCAGCTCAGTACAGGTTTGGAGCGCGAACTGGAACTAGCGTTGTTATGCTGGGTAGTAGAGGGGCGCAGAAAAAGGTCCCAAGCGCCGAGTTGTTAGATTATCGCTTCCTTCATGGGCTCCTCTTGGCAGGTATCTTGAAGCTGATAATAGGCCTAGTTTTCGGGCCTCAGCTTCTGCATATCCTCACCGTCTATCCAGGGGCTGTTCTTGGACCAATGCTCTGTATAGCAGCGGGAGAGCTGGGGGTGCAAGCTCTTAAACAGACGGGGAGCCTCACACTGGAGTTGAAGGGTAGGAAGGATTTAAGCCGAGACAGGGGCAAGCATCCTACATCTCCCTTGCGGAGTAGCTACATTGACGATGTATTATAATCTAGCTCCACGCTACACGTGCTCAAGCAATTATGGTCTCATGTAGGCTTAAAGTAGTTAGTATTTCCCTACTACCAATGCTATGGGACCAACCCTAAAGATACTGTAGATTTCGGATTCCAGTCTTCTGTGGAGAGCCCATCCTCAGACCCCTCCCTGGCATCCTGGTTATTGTTCATGACTGCAGCAGCATGTGTGGCCAGCGGGTCCACTGGCTGGGGCTTTGCTATCGGTTACGGCATTTGGCTCACTGTAGTGTCGGTACGTTTGGTGGCAAAGCGCTGGTAAGTCAAGGACCACGCTTTGGAGGTAACACTGTCGTCTCTGCAGCTGTGGAAACATCGGCTCGACACCGTCCCGGGAGGACCTGGAAGAAGCGTTGTCCGACGGCGCAGTGGCTGCTCATGGTGCTTGCGGGGTCGAGTCACCTGGAGGCTGCTCGGGAACCTGCGCTAATTCAGCTGTCTCGAAGGTTTGACGTATATTTATGAGCTTCTTGTGAGTTTCTTACACTGTGCTTGGCTGCCTTCTGTTCGGTTACGCTTGCTGTGAGCTTGCCGGGGCAGGTGTTTGCCTAATTAATGACGGGAGAGTCGGCATTCCTTCGGCAAAAGGTATCGAATCTGAAGGAGGAGCTCCGGAAGCAGAAGGAGCTCAATCTCACCCTGCAGACGGTCGACAGGAAGAAGGCCGAGGAGGAGCAGGGAAGGCTTAAGAAAGCGTAAGAATCTTCGGGGAGCCCTCATTGCACGCCCTCAGAGGGCTGCTGCGCTTTGGGTGCTTTCTGTGGTGGCATTGGACCGAAGTCTCAGTCGGTTTGGTGGTGTCAGATTGTCGGTGGTTATGAGCGGCCAATGCCTCCTTCGTTCCTGGTTCTCTCCACGGGTACTGCTGTCAGTGTAGCTCACAAGGCATTGTTAGCAAAGCCTTTAATAGTCCAACAACTCTTCCAGCCTCCCGTCTCTGTGGCAGGTACGACGACTTGCAGTCTGAGACGGTACAGATGCGGCTTGAGTTGGAGGAATTTAGAAAGCAGCAAGAGAAGGAGGCCGCCGCTGGGGAGATGCAGGAGGGGGATGATGCAGTCCTGGGCATGGGGGACCTGGACGAAGCGGCACAGTTGAGGGAGGCACTTGACGTAATGATACGGGCGGACACCTGGTGTGGGACGTTGGGTCCTTCAGGCGGAAAGGGAGCGATGCCAAGCTCTTGAGAGCCGATTGATGGAAGTGCAGAGCCAGGGGTGGTCGGCTGGGTCGGCTGCAGCAGCAGCATCGCCGCCGCCAGGGATTGACGTTGAGGCCGCAGTGGCACAGGCCTTGGGTGGTGGTGGTGGTGGCAGCCAGGGTGTGAGGGAGGACAGCGATGCGGAGGGGACGGCTAAGGGAAAGAAACGGAAAAGAAAGGAAGGGCATAAGAAAAAGGAAATTAAGAGCAAGAAGAAAAAACACAAGGAGCATCCCTTAGAAGAGCCGGCAGACGGTACCACCGCCGGGTCAAAGGGGACCTTTTAAGAGAGTGTTATTTCAGAAGTAGTGGAGGACCCGATCGCGGGAGTGTTCCCCGCGCTCGACCGGGGAGATGTGGTGTCGGCATCTAAGCTTGTTTTGCGCTTCTGTTATGCCGGTCGCGCAGGCGATGAAATTGCACTGCGAAATCGGTTGTCTTTGGTAAACCTCAAGCATCGCTTCGCTTTCATCGAGCTTTTCATTTAGGTGCTGTCTGAATGCGCGCTGCATCTCACAGGCAGCAAGGGGGGCGATGGCGTCCTATCTAGGATTTGCTCTCTGGCTATCTTGTCCACCAACGAGGTAGGCTTCTGGTCATCTATCTCCAGCATGCTGTGGCAGGTTCAACTGGTGGTGCGATCACTGTACTCATCGGGGCTGCAGCTGGCGGAGTCGGCACCGGACGCATGTCGGTTGATGATGAAGGCTCTGAAGGAGTGCTGTCGGAAGGTACGTTGAGACAGTCTCTCACGCTGGAGCCATTTTCTAGTTGAACCTGATTTCGCCGCTGGCATGCATACTGTGGCATCAGCAATGTGGCCCTCCTCGGTACCCGGCAGCCAAAGAGGCCTTGCTTGAAGGGGAGGCCTTCCAGTGCGACTTCGAGGCTGTCATCGAATCCAATCAGCCACCGTCAACCAAGAGCTTGTGTATGTTCCACGCTGCGCTTGTGGGGAGCTCCCTTTCCCCAGAGGAGCGGTACCAGCGAATTAGGCGGCTCGGTGAGAAGCATGGAGAACCGTAGGGAGGGGCATGGCCTTGTGACCGTGACGCTGTCTGATCAGGCTCGAAGTGAAGCGACGAGTTGTGGCTATGATACCGGCAGTTGGGGATCCAACGCCACTTCGGCTTGCTATCAACGAAGTCCTCTCCTGGCCAGATAATGTAGCCGGCAGGAGGGACCTGCTGGATTTCCTACAGGCTCATCTCTCGGCCATGCTGGCGACCTAGCTCCACGTAAACTCCTGTACAGTTCCTCTCTCACATTTCACTTGGTACCATTACGTATAGTACTCACTGATTTCCCCTTCTGGTCTGTGTTGGTCCTTTTGGAGGGAGGGTTTGGTGGCGACTGCTTTGATCAGGATGCCATCTGTTTTGTAGCGATGTCACAACGTCGAAGTCTACGTAACTCTACGAACTCGTTCAAGTAGGCCGGTTTGTGTGGGGTGAGTGATGAGTAGCTGGACTTTAGGGCGTTTGATGATGATGACGATGAAGCCTTCGAGGCGATGCTTATGGCGGGGGATCCTGGTAGGTTGAGGTGCTGGCTTAGTGTTGGAGTTGGATGTTCCTTATCGCCGCCGGAATTGCACTTCGGGAGTCGCACTTGAGTCAGTTCTCACTACAGTGAAAGTGTGAGATGTGTCCAGTGGGATGATGAAGTTAGGCATTATACAGCGGCTGTCATCTGGATTCCATACCCGCTCCTCATTTTGCTTCTAGCTTGGGATGCTTATTGGGATTGTCTCAGGAGCCGAGGACGAAAATACGCCCATTGATCCATCTCAAATACCAACGGTTGTACATCCTACTGTAGAGCAAATTGTATATAGGCGTCCAGTCATACCTGATGACGACCCCGAACCAGGTAGCTTCTGGGGTCGTGAGTTCGAATCCCAGCGAGGGCTATTTGTTTAGGGGAAGATTTTCGGTACATGTGTAAACTAACTGGCCAGAGCTATCTGCATCTCGTATCTCTGAAGGAGTCTGATCTTAATGAGCATCGCGGTGAGCATTAGTACGGCCGTGAGGAGTCTATCGGCTGTGGTAGGCACTAAGCAGAAGTTGGCCAACTTCAAGCGGCAACTGGAACGGAGGGGGTCTGTTACGGGGGCCACACCTCCGGAGACTGATGATGACAGCGATGCGGGAACGTAAATGGCTTGGGGCTGAAGGATGATGCATAGTGTACTGTGGTGGCAGGCATCACTACAACCCTCACTATGATGTGAGGTATCTTGAGGTTGAGCGTGTTATTGACAGTACTGATCTGTTCGCTGCTGTCTACCCAGCCCGAGCAGCAGGACTGGAGCGTACCTCTTGGCAGGCGTAAGTCCATCAGTAGGTGTGGCCAGCATCCTATCTGGTAGGTACTGCTTGAAGATCATAGCTTCAATGATGTGTCTGGACATCCGGGGGGTGAAGTATGCAGATTGGTTCCTGCGCCCGATAGAATCTGAGCGTCACGGCTTGGTAAGCTTGCGTTGAAGGTGTCGCTGCTGCTGTTAGAAGTGCTCTCGATCAGCCTGATTACTACCAACTCGTCACGGATCCCATGGACCTGACGACGGTACAGGTCAAGTTGTACCTCAATGCTTACAGAGGACCGCAGGATTTCTGGGCTGATGTGAGTGGAGGGTGAATGGGGAGGTCAGTAGCGTTCGGGTAGGTACAAAAAATAGCAAACAACTGCTATTTCTATAATGCTCCCGATTCTGATGCGTGCGTGGAGATCGGCATGCTGAAGGCCTTGTTCGATAAGCTGTGAGTGTTTGCCTCAGTTGTTTCTGGTACGGATGAACATGAATGGTGGCTTAGGTATAGGGAGTGGGCGGCGCTGTCAAGGCAGCCTGGTGGTGTAGAAGGGAAAAAGGTAAGAGTGATGGAAACCTCGGGAGTGTTAGGTTTCACCCTGCAATTGTTATTAGGCTGAGCTGGAAGCGAGGGGAGAGAAGGGGAAGGGCGTCTCCACGGTAGGTGTGGCTATTGGCATATAGTAAAGGGGTTCAACTTCCTGCAGATACCGAGGAATTTGAACTGGCATTGGAGTGACGGTGTTCAGCCTGATCCGGCAGATGTCCTCAAGGACTTCACATTCGATAGACTTCTTAACCTCGATGGTCCCTGCCGAATGTACAGTTAGATGGGAACGTGTATGGGGGGGCATGGCGGCGTTGGTCAGGTACTGTGTTAAATGGCGAGGACTAGGGTATGACGAGGCGACTTGGGAGCTCGAAGAAGACTTGCAGACCAAGCAAGCACGAGCTGCGATTACCAATTACCATAAGTTTTCCAGACTTCCGGACTATGTCCAGAACCCTCACGCTGGGCCAGGTGGGATGCATAGGGCGATTGGTGGAGGAGTTGGTGGTCCTTTGCAGCTGCCACTATGGAGAGCCTAACACCTCAGTTGGTGAGGGAAGCTGAGATATGGACGAGAGCAGCATCGGAAAATCTCATTTATGAGGGACAGGATCATAAACTGAATTTCCGGGAGATGCCGCCGCCACTTATCGAGAGGCTGCCGCCGCTGACCAGGTAGGGTCGGCGCTAGCGCTGCTCTGAGGTACGTTGCGACAGATACATCTGGCCGGGCACACGGGCGCCGCTGAAGCCACTGAAGCCAGGCAAGCATCATCTTAAAGTGTAGGAAGGTTTGGGGTATGGAGGGCAAAGCTGATGGTGATGATAGGCTGGAGCATCAGAAGAAGATGGAGGAGCGGCTGCAGGCGGAAAAGAGGAAGGCGGCGCAAGTTCAAATTGAAGCTATTAAGAAAATGGGGCTCACTCGCATATCGTACGGACGAAGGTGTTATTGGCTGTTGCGATCGTCGTGGCCAGGTGGGTACCATTATTAAACCAGCTTATGAATAATAGGCAGCACTTGGCCAGTGTGATTCATTCATTCAGAAATAGGCAAGATGTAAGTACCCGGGATCGAACCAGGGTCTACTCCCTGCTTTGCTCAGAACCGAGTGACCGTGATCCCACCGCATTTTGGGGCCGACACCCTCCTGCACGTGTTCGGCCCACAGAATATGGTGGACATGGTGTTACGTTGGAGGAATCTGCTTTATCATAGCCATCGAGCTACGGAAGTGCCACCGATACGGAGACCAACTGAGGAGGAGAAGAAGCCGTCTAAGTCGGAGGGTACTGCTGATGATGTGGGGAAGGGAGAGGAAGGGAAGCCAGAGGTGGAGGAGAAGGGTCATGGTGATAGCGTGGAGAAAGAGGGCACGTCAAAGGGGACTGAGAATGGCAAAGCCGATGAGCAGGGCGGTGAAGAGCCGGTGGGAGCTGAGGGTGGAGAAGTGAGAAGGTTGGAAGAAACCGAGAGGCCAGAGGAGAATAAGGAGGCGGAAGCGTTCAAGACGAAGAGGGAAGAGAACGTAGAGAGTGAGGAGAAGGAGGTAACACCGAAGGTGGAAGGAGATGAACCTGGGGGAAAGGGGGATGTCGAAATGGATGGGGATAGGGACGCTGAACAGAGTAGTGAGAATGCGAGTGAAGAGGAGGGAAAAGCCGCTAGTCCTGGGGAGGAGGCAGGAGACAGCTGTGAAGAGACAAAGTCTGATGAAAAGGAAGAATCATCCCTGGAGACACCAGAGTCGATGCCAAGCTCCAGCAGTGAGGAGACAGGTGCACAGAGAACAGAGGAGTCCAGTGAGAGCAAGTCAGATGGGAGTGGGGAAAAGAAGAAAGAGGAAGTCGGCAAGGAGGAAGAGGATGATGATGACGAGGAGGTTGGCTAAAGGCTGTCGGCTCATCCGTGTTAGTTGGTCTTTGATCAGAGTGAGGAGCCTCCGGGCGCAGCTACAATGATTGCCCAATCGATGATAGCTCAGAGGTACAGCGAATACAAAGCACCTCCACCGATGGACGCAAACCCTGACGGCACTACAGGGAGAAAGTGAGGCTAGAAAGATGTTAGGGTCACCGCAGAAGTGTTGACAGATATGTGGCACCTCCAGAGTTCAGAGGTGGCCAGCGACTATTTCCTTATCAACTGGAAGGCCTGAACTGGCTGGTGGAGTGCTGGGAGCAGGGAAGGAATCCGATATTGGCGGATGAGATGGGTATGAGAGATGATGTGGAGGCTTGCTTCACATTTACCACGGTTTATCAGGTCTTGGCAAAACCATAACTACTATAGCCTTCTTGAACTATCTTTACACTGTCGAACAAGTTAAAGGTCCCTTCTTGGTGGTAGCGCCTTTGTCAACTTTGGGACATTGGAAGAAAGTAGCGGATCAATGGACGGATATGAACTGTCTTTAGTAAGTCCCCTCATCGTCGTAGCTAGAGGTGTCAGAATCGCTAACTACTTTGTTACCCGGAGTTTGAGTCTCGTGTATGGTTATTATTGTATTAATAACCACACGCTAATTCCATGGATATGACAATTAACGGAATTTCCGTTACGGAAATAATATCTACCTAAGTGAATATATCAAGATTATAAGTTTTTACTAACAAGTATCTAAGACCCACTATTTACATTAGAGAGTAGTTGATGCTACGTGCAAAAACCAGTTGAGCTCCGGGGCTATATAGACTAGGAGGCGTTCCGAACGCACGGACAATGGACATAAGCGGCGGTCTTGTCTTTTATTATGCGAAGTGACGCTACCAGCGGCTATTGAGTTTTTTTTTTCATAGTTATCATGACGAAGGTGGAAGAGAAGGTCGATCTGAACTGAGGGACGCTGAGTTTTATCATTACGCGTAAGCTGCGGAGATACTGTTTGAGGTGGAAGGCTCTGCTATTGTTCAGTATCGACTACGATGTACTCAACGGCAAACGGTATCCCGAACAGCCGGATCCCTGCCCGCTGAGGAAGAGTAGCTATTTCAAATTTAATATACTTCTTACTAGCTATGAGCTCATCATGACGGTAGGCTTTTTAAAGTGGACAGCTTACGACCCTCACGTATCTCCAGGACCAAGAGTATCTGGCCCCTATACCTTGGCAATATGTTGTTATCGACGAGGCTCATAGACTTCGCAATAGGGAGGCTAAAACACTCCAAGTCATGGAATCTTTGTCCTGCCGGTGAGTCCCGCCCCCTGGGATGTGACAGTATGTGTGCTTGGGTCGCCGAACTAGGCTCGATGCTAGCCTCCTAGACTGACGGGTATGACTTCGGTGATGGTGTTGGTATGATCAGGTACACTATGCTTTTGTCGGGCACGCCTCTCCAGAATAATATTGGAGAGCTTTGGGCGTTGCTACATTTTATTGAACCTGTCAAGTTCTGCAGCAAGGAAGCATTTGAGCAGGAGTTCGGGGAGCTCAGGACAGAGAAACAGGTATCCCCGGCGCGAACGGACTCAATAATAGACTTTACTGCAAAGGCATGCCTCAGACTTGCTATTCATCTTGGTTTTGCTTTTTAGCGTTGCGCAATCTCGGAAATACCATCCTTTGGAGAATTCTGTCAGGTCGAGAGTCTTCACAGACTTCTTCGTCCCCATCTTTTGAGACGTCTCAAGGAGGAGGTTGCTGATGAGCTTCCAGACTTGGAAGAGACCATAATTGACGTTGAACTCACCAAGCTCCAGAAGGCCTACTATCGCGCTATATTTGAGAGGAATAAGTAGGTTAATGCGACCAGCTGTATAGGATACGAACATTCTCGTGTAGGACGTATCTTTCTGGATCGCAGAAGAACGGAGGTCCTAGTTTGATAAATCTCGAGGTTCAGTTGAGAAAATGCTGCAACCATCCCTTCACAATTGATGGTGTTGAGGAGAGGGAATTGGCGATGTGTCAGGGTGGGACCGAGAGCTGGGGTGCACATAGAGGTGGCAATTTCAGGCAAGGACGAGGAGTTCAGCAGGATGATATCGGCGTCTGGAAAGATGGTTTTGCTTGACAAGTTGCTGCCTAAGCTTCATGCGGAAGGGCACAAGGTGCTGCTGTTTTCGCAGTTCCTCAGCATGCTGGATCTAATACAGAGATACGCCCTATACAGAGGTTACAGTGTCGAGAGGTCACCTACTCGGGCTCTTATGTCGTTGCCATTTGGAGGGTTCAGGCTCGATGGCTCTGCAACAGCAAAGTCGAGAGAAGAGGCAATTGATCGGTTTAACACTCCCGAGTCCAGTGCCTTCCTGTTCTTACTCTCTACTAGAGCTGGTAAGCGGCTATTGTCCTCCTTGGAAGTTGAGGGAACGTTCAGGTGGCATCGGTATCAACCTCACTGCAGCGGACGTTGTCATTATTTTCGACTCCGACTGGAACCCTCAGATGGATATCCAAGTGCGTTCTGGTCATTGCCTCGATCATTGCATTGTTACCCTTGCACTAGGCCACTGCTAGGGCGCACAGAATAGGGCAGACCAAGGATGTTAAGGTCTATAGGCTTGTTACTAATCGTACCTATGAGGCACAAATGTTCGAGCGTGCCAGCCAGAAGTTGGGGGTTAATGAAGCGGTGAGTGGAGGGCTGTAGCTTTTATAAGATTCTTACGCCTGCTGGTTTGGCTGGGTCTCTGTAGAGGGATGGTTCGCATCGACAGCTATTTAGGTTTTCCAGCGTGGTGCCTTCGATGGCGAAGGCAAGAAGAAAGGGCATGGGGCTAGTGGGTTGTCGAAGGAAGAGATTGAAGAACTACTGAAGAAAGGTGAAGTGCTTTAGATGCTTGCATAAATAGTACCATACATTCGTCACATCGTAGGTGCATATTACCTCCTGGAGAATAACGAGGAGTCCAAACAGTTTGAGGAATCCAATATTGACGATATCCTGTCTAAGAAGTCTCGTTTGGTCAAGTAAGCCCAGTTGGCTCCACTGTGATGCATGGAAATGAAGCTTTCCAGATATACTCGTGCCTCTGGAGGTGGTACGTTTTCGAAAACGTCCTTTGCGGTGACGGGAAGCGCAGAGATCGATCTTGATGATCCCGACTTTTGGTCCAAGATGCTGGGAGCGGACGCGGCTGGAAAGAGTAGGCGAATCTTAGCTCCATCCGAGGATTTCTCTCCTGCGAAACTTTCCTGTTTGAATGGCTTCAGCTTGTGCCCTTTATAAGATGGTCAACTAATTCTCCTTGTTGTAGATTCCGCGACTATATTGGCACAAAAGTTGCATGACGAATCGGCAGTGGCGACACCAGAGGCAAAGGCTCAGTTTATGAAGGAGATGGAAGCCCAGGTGGAGGGCTATGGTGCTATGACCGACTCTCAACAGCGGGAAAAGGTAAAGAATGCTTGTTCGCCTCTTTGGGGTACGTTACCATTGATGGAGCAGGTTGTGGAGTGCTTGGTGATGATGACGAATATGAGAGGCTTTACTAAGGCAGAGCATAGGGAGATATCCGCCTGGCTGGTACGTACTACGGCGGCCGAGGACGCTATCAAGGAGAACCAGCCGAAGCCGGGACTATTTGGTAGCGCCGCAGTGGGACCGTGGCAAGGCTTATGGGCTGTTCCCTCAGATACCCCTGTCGATTCAGCGTCGGTGAGTGTAGCGGACAGCGAGCAGGGTGGAGGTCGAAGGCTGCGGAAGACACATTCTAGAATGGAAGGTGCTGGAGCGTATATTGAGGACACTAAGATTGGTAGTTATCACCATCACCGCTGTCATCTTAGTCTGCGTCAGTTGCTACACCGGCCCCTTCATCGTCAACCCGCAAGCGTCGCAAACGTAGGACGCCGAAGTCCGGGAAGCAGGCAGCAGATGGCGAGGTGGATCCCAACGCTGGCACTGAGCCGAGTAGGCTATGTGATAGGGGGGAGATGGTTCTGATCGTTTCTTCAGCTCCCAAGAAGAGGCGAAGGTCCAGTAAAGCGAAGTCTGCGGCGAAGTCGGGGGAGAAGACCCCTAGAAAGCCTAAGAGCAGCAGCAAGAAGCGGCGGCATAAGATAGGGGGATCCGACAGTGAGGAGGAGGAAGATGATCCCAATGATGCCGACTATCGACCGGCCCATTTCGAGCCTCCAATGGGTGAGGACGAGATGTTGGATGACTGAATATTGTATCATCAATGATTATTCAATGTACCCTTACTACCCCAAAATGGAAGGTGGCAGATAAGATGCAAGATATGCTCATCAATCTGATGAAGTTAAACGTTCACTTTACCGATGTCCCTGTTGGGTTAGGAGAGTGTTCCTTAGGGGAGGCAGTTGGTTTTGATAAGCATGGGAAAGGACTACTACGCCATCTTAGGGGTGAGCCGGGATGCCAGCCAGGACGAGCTTAAAAAGGCTTATCGGAAGATGGCTATTCGATGGCATCCAGATAAAAATCCAGATAATTTAGAAGAAGCCAATGAGAAGTTTAAAGACATTAGTGAGGCCTATGAGGTACTCTCTGATACACAGAAGCGTGAAGTGTAATAATAGCACGGGTGCGATCGTACTCTTGTCGGGGGCACAATGGGAACGCCTTAACTTCCTTCTAGATAGTGTTTTTTGATCAGTCTATTTGTGACTGGTATAGCCTATTAAGTTGTTGCTTTGCATTTTTATTGGTAGGTATGATCGGTACGGCTCTGATGGTCCACAGATGCAGGCAGGCGGTGGCCCAGGTGGCTTTGGTGGGCAGCATATAGATCCCAACGATCTATTCCGAGCGTAAGCCTTCTGAAGCATCTCAACTGAGAGGACTCGGAGTGTCACAGGTTTTTCGGTGGTGCCGATATGGAAGATATTTTCGGTGGTCGAGTTGGTGGCGGTATGGGCGGTCCAATGGGTGGGGTAGTAAGGTGGCACGGGAGACAATGGGATTGGTGCGGTTCTCAATATTAGACCATGCGGCATGGTGCATGCCGCCAGGGGGCTGCAGTGTTGCGTGCCGTGGCTTACGTACTGTACTCGAGGCAAGGAAACGGATTTATTGCGGAAATAGCGCAAAGCTGTTTGCGGTCCCCCGCCAATGCCGGACCATCGTATTTATGGGATCCCGTTGAAAATTCTTTGCTACCTGGTGAGCTATTTTAGAGCTCAACTGGGGAAAGTCGCCAGATATTCCAGCACTGGGCAGTTTCGATCTTGCCAGCCTACTTATCGAATGCCCATTGAGTGGCTTCTTGCCACCTTAGGGCAAGGAACGTCACCAGCTTATAAGCATCGCACGAATCGTCATTCTTCAGAATGGAAGCGCTAAGCGTATGCCTGCTTTCCAGGTTCACTTCGCGACCTTCGGTCCCGGTGGCATGGGGTTCCAATTCGGAGGGCCGGGAATGGGTGGATTCGGTCCAGGGTTTGGTCGACGACCACAGCAGCCCTCAGCGGTACCTGTGGAAGTTAGCCTAGAGGAAATTTACCAAGGCTCTACAAGGCGAGAGACGGTAGTTATCAGAGAACCAATGTCGGGCTTTCACTGGGTTTTGGGTGCAGATCAACGGTCATACGGCCAGCTTCCAGATCCCTAAGGGGTGCCATGAGGGAAAGAAGATCAGGTAGGGAGGAAGCTGTGGGTTGCGCAGATGGGTGGTGATGCTGATTCGCTCAGTTTTGGATCGAGTTCGTCGGCCAACGATATTTCCTATGTAGTGGTTCACGAGCAGGAACATGATACATTCGAGCGATCAGGAGACGCCGATCTGGTTACTTATGCGGTGCTTAGTGTGATGGAATGGGTAAGGCGGTCGAGTTATGGCTGCCAGGAGCTTCGCTGTGTATCAGCTCATCACCGGTCGATCTGGATATAAGATAAGGTGCTTGGATGGTAAGGAGATAACAGTACATGCCCCTTCAGTGTGGGAAGGACAGATTAGAGTTAGGGGAAAGGTACTAGAAGAACCCTTGAGGGTATCTTCGTATGCTGCACTGTTAGGGTATGCCAGTTGAGGCTGTACCTAATGAGTACGGTGATTTGTATGTTCGGAGTAGTCCAGTGGACCAAGAGACATGGGAGCAGATGAAACAACTATTGAAGATGGTAGTAGAGGAAGGGAGTGTGCCTTACCCAGCTCTAGCTTCATTTACCATTCGCCTTCACGTGGACTTCGGTAGGCAGCCGATATGCTACGAACCTTTGTGAATAGATATTCGACGACTCTTAACGGAGCGTTGCTGGTTGCCCCGCATTGAATGGATGTCGTATCGTCTTGTACATGTAATATCTTCCTCAGGTTGGAGGACTGTTCTTGATCCTCTTGGTAATGTCTAACCCATCATGGCTGTTCCTAATCCTAATGCTAAGACCACTGCTTGGTCAATAGTATATGGCTAGAGGACACGATCACAGCCATAAGGGATGTTCCTATAGTGAGCTGCAACGCTCTACTGTCAATAGGAGAGATTCGGCGCTTCGCTCCGCTTGCTTAGTGTATCATGTTGTGTCTTTCTCTAACGTTATCATGAGCGGTGCCATTGTTCGGGCACTATTGCTAGCTGGTGGCAACAACCGCTCTTAACATACCCATCATCCCACTGTATTCTTAGTCACCATAACGTTGACTATGTTTTCTGTTCTATTGCCATAGCAGTGCGTTGATTTTTAGTGGTAAATTTACCTGGCCTCAGCGGTACTCTTCCGGCAATGGCTCTTGCCATACCATGGCGTGCCCAGAGTGTTATCCGATGCGCTCGCTGTTTGGCCTCGACCAGAGTGACGGCTGCACGGCAAGACAGACGGCCTGAAAGAGGAAAGAGAGATACAGTAGTGGCACCGACGGTGGCGGAGGAAGAAGGGGAGCTAGATGATGACTTGGGAAGCATTGATGAAGTTCGAATGTGGTGTAGAGTGGCAGGTAAGAGTAGCCACCTGTTTGCCATTGGGGCTTGAAATCCATGTTGTTGTTGATAGAATGTTCTACAGTGCGTCCCGAAAAATGCTCATTGCCGCGATATTGGCTTTTCTGGAAAAGTTACCCCGGAAAGGGCATTTCCCTGGGATACCCTTTAGTGCCGTTTCGGGGAATTATCGCGAAGAAGTTGTTCCTTATCGTATTGTTGAATGCGTTGAGGAATCCTTTGTGTCTCGTGGAAGCGTCGATGATAGCATTTAGGGTAGGTTCGGATATGGTCAGTGGTAGTACAGACGCAGTAGTGGAAACGGTCGAAACGAATAGAGGAGAGGGTATCGAAGAAGCGGAGGAGGATTACATAGAGAATGATAGAGCACTGAGGGAGATGATGAAACTGAGCCCTAAGAAGGGCACGTGGCTCTCGTACACGGCGCGTAGGGAGGGGCCTTGAGGTGGTCCCGTTGCATGTTTCTTTCTATGGTAGCTGAGACCAGCATGTCCAATACAAGACGGTGGCGACGGTTCATGAAGAACTCAGTGATAGAGCAAACACAATTAGTGGAGGGAGGCCGGTGAGCATTCTAGCTTCCCCTACTGGTGGCAATAGAAGGCTGTATTGTTAGCTATGGCTCTCGGTGGCATGAGGGTAAGGACTGGCTTGAGAAAGCGAAAGAGTCTGAGAGAAAGCCTCGGGTTGGTCTAGAATAGTGCGTGTCAGTTGCATGGATGAACCTTAGATACGCGTGAGAGTGCTTGATGTCGATAGGCTATCAATGGAGGAGCTGCACGAGTACGCAGCGTTCTGTTTAATTCGTGCGTCATACCGAACTATGCAGATTTTTCATGTTTGCATTGGTGCGCCGATTTCCAGCCGAAAAGTGTCTGAAAGTTGCCAGCAGATTAGCGACGTTCCGAGACAAGGCATCTGCAGCTGTGAGAACTACTGGAGCCTCTGTTGAATTGTGAAATCTCAATCTCAGAGTTATAATAAGCTCATGATCGATATGAGCGAGCTCTTTGGATCCATTTATGGCCCGGAGCTGTGCGCCCTGTTTGATCGGTAGTGGGAAACAACTAAGTTAGATTCTTCTTGTCACGTCTGCTGTGTGTTCGTAGGTGTCACAATACAATATCAATACCCTACATGCTGGACTACATTAGGAAATATGGGCAGTTCTCGAAGGAATATATAGCGGAAGAAGTAGGTTGTCTTCATCAACTTGCGCGGCCTTTTCATCTGTGGAGACCCACTGCTTTTTTATTAGGTGTCGGAGTCTATGAATCCACCAGTATTTGACTTTGTGCGGTACCAGCATCGAGGTGGATTGCGGTACGAAATTGTCAGAAAGCCTCAAGTAAAGCCGTTGTTCAGGCCGTTACCACCAGTGGTTACCAAACCCCTCGAGCTCAACACGTACGCACGACTTTTACCACCATCAAGCGTTAAACGGTACGGTCTGGGAAAGCCGTGTCTGAACGGCCAGTGTGGCACACAGGTGGATCTACCAGCACCTTCTGCACCACGGTCGGATTATGCTTCATCGAAAGTCGCCTAAGGCTGCGGATATGGATCCAGTGCTCATGGAGACCGATGCAGCAGCTCGTAACGTTTCGACCTCCGTTTCGGAAGCGGCCCTTTTGGGCGTTGGAAGAAACCATGTGTGATAGGTACGGCTGAACGTCTGGCTAGGTCGATGAGCAGCCGACCTCCAGAGCAGCTTTTGAACCAAGTGAACTAAAATGGACAAGGCAATGACTTATGCGGAAAATTAGGTGCGAACTCGAGCCGAGCACGGATTGGAGCTTCCAAGAGAAGGCGGTGATGAAGGCGATGGTACAGTTGTTGAGTGGAACATAGCTTCTGGGAACAAAGGGAATTTTGAAGGCCAAGAAGAGGAGAAAGGTGAATTAAATAGAAGGCTGTTGGGTGTTGTAGGACATACTTTAACGTGCCAGAATGGTCAATACGTTCAACTGAGGACCGCCCAAGTGGAGCCGACGGAACGAAGGTCAGGGATACTTCAAGTTCAATGCAATTCACTAAAGTGCAAGAATTCAAATCTCGTCTTGCGGAGGACGACGACTCGGCCATGGTACCGATCCCCGACGAATCGGGGGATCCAGGCTCAGTAAGGGTTCCAGGTCGTGTGCGGTGTTGTTACTTCCTGTAAGGTCATACCTGTTGGCGAAGAGACCGGACGAACGGACGACTTCGAGGAGAATAGAGAGGAGCGTTTCTGGCTGCGAAAAGTCGTCTCCTTCTTCCGACACAACCGACGGTAGATCGCAATGCGGTAATACTTGCAGCTACTGCGTAATCTCAGATGCTACCGCTACATCCCTGGTAGGGGATGGACACTGGTTGATGATCCTCGTGGACCGAAAAGGTAGAGGATGTTTGAGGTTAGACGTTTTGAACCTGGCGTTGCTTCAGTTACGGTATTCCACGAAAGCATCGCCCACATATCATACAACGTACGAAGCAAAGAAAGCTTTCGAAAGTTCGTGCATGGTATCGTCTCAAGTCCAATTTGCGTGGATCGGCGAAAGCTAGACTTGGCTGAACATGCGTTTCTGAGAAAGTTTCTGACTTTGCTATAGTTCTACTTAACGTCAATTAGCTTATTCTCTACATAGTAACATTGCAACTGGTGTAATACTAGCACGAACTACGATACACTTCCCAACTTGCAACGCGTTCTTCGAAGTTGTCGTCGAGGTCGTACCGGGAGACCCAACCCTGTGCAAATTACTGCGGAAGCACGAGAATATGTTGAACGCGTTACCCAATACAGTTCTACGACAGAAATCAACATTACCGATAGCTTCGAGCAGTTCGCATTTCCTTCATGCTGCGGACACATGGCATCGTCTTGATGAAAGCTTGTCAAAAACTATGGGATTCGCCTGGACAAAACTCCATTAAAAAGCATTTAGGAACATGCAACTTCGCAGTCACGATATTGCGGCACATAAAGATACACAAAAAATATCAAGACCGCTCGACACTTTTTAATTACTTACATCCTCCGTCCAATAGTTAATAACTAACTATAGTTACTGTAGCCACTAAATGCTGTCTAATTCTCATCTAGCTCTAGCTTGTCGATATAGACATCGCTGAAGTGTCGCAAGCTGTAGACAATTCCATCGAGAGTTCAATTCCACGCAATTTACCGAAGCACTTATCGTCCTTGTAGTATTGTCTCAAATCGTACTACTGAAGCACTTTCAGATCTAGCTTATCATTCCTAGATGTGTATGAGTGTCAACGTCTCCACTTTTAATTCCAAATCCTAGAGGTTGCTAGGCAAATGATCAAATAACGTCTTGTGTTTCGTCGGCGGTTCTCTCTTTCCAAAAATGCATATATTTTTTGTAGTTGATATCGTTTCTTTATATTAACGCTATGAAGTTCATTCTCGCTGCTATCGGTGCTGTTGCTTTGGCTG
>JAAPAO010000008.1:99038-162044 GCA_013115145.1 Perkinsus chesapeaki
ATTATTGCTAATTTTTGGTTGACTACCAGGTAGTCGCAAGCTAGATGAGCCGTATGGCTCGCACGGTTTCCCCGCGGTAACCGTTACCAGTGTATCAGGTTGACTGGCTTGTCATTTTTAGATGTGTATGAGTGTCAATATCTCCACTTTTAATTCTAAATCCTAGAGGTTGCCAGGCAAACGATCAAATAACGTCAAGTTTTCGTTAGCCTTAATTTTTTCCTAAAGATGTAGAATTTTAGTTTTTGAGTAGTGCTTCGGTGTGATGTTGTGAAGGGTTTCTTGCTTATGTATAGCCCCTGTTGGCACTAGGCGGACGCAACTGTGATGCAAATTACGACAATGAATGCATCTTCATGAGTTCGGCCTTCCGCTTTGCAAGTAAATAGTCAACTCCTAGCCTTGAAGTTAATTGGCCACTCTTGAACTTACTAGGAGAAGAGCTTAGTCGATTAACCGTCTGCTTGGCGTTTGGCTTGTCAATGGCAAATCGATAGGTAGCATCCATGGAACGTGATCGTGAATGGCTCAGCGAGGTAGGACGATAGCTTGAACGGGACGAAACTGCAGGCGTACTATAAATCGATGTTGAGCTCCGAGTTGATAGGGACTGCCCGACTCGCAGCCGGTAACGCTCAGTAGGGCTACCGCTGGAGATACACCTCTCGTTACCATTTGGGGGGCCCTCTTCTGTAACAATCTCCGTTGTGAGACTACTGTAGTGTCTTGTTGGCAGTAGTCTGTGTAGTGCAGCAACATCCTGATTCGTTTGACTTCTATGGTGGACTTAGATACTCTTCTTACTTCATTCAGCTGTTCTCTAATAACATCCGGTGACACTATTTGCTCAACCCCTTTCAATATTCTGCCCATTAGGGAGCCGATTTCAGTCGACTCAGTCGAGGCTATACCTTGCTCCCTAGTCTCGAGCTCCGATATCCTTTCCTGACACATTGCGTTACTATCAGCTGTCCCTGACACTCACTCTTAGTTGAATCAGCTCTCTGTCTTGCACTTCTTTAGATTTCTGAAGCTGCGCCACTATCTGGTCTCGATCATCCAGCCGCGTTGTCAAGGCCAGCATAATATCTCTCTGCTTGATCAAAAGTGATTTATACCTAAAGTGCCGCTACCCCTCCAAGTTTGACTTCAAAATGGCTACCTGTCAACGTGCATCTTATCGTTTTCCAGTGCCTCTCGTTCCCTTTCTAACGCCTCTTCAGTGAGCCTAAGCTGCTCCATGTATCGCTCATTACCATCTCCCAGCGCTGGATGCAGCAGTTGGTTTTGAAGATGCCGCACCCTCTCCGTGAGGGCTTCATTGGATTCTCTCTGTCGCTCAAATTCTCTGCAAGACCACGCATAGCTTCCCCCTGTTCAGCTGGGCTCGATAGCCTTACCTACTGGTGTGTTGCAGTCGGCGATACGCTTCAGTACGATCCTCCTCTGCTCTTCGTCTCTCCTCGTCCATCTACAGCACCCCACATACCAAGACTCTCTCGTATACGTAACCCTCAAGTACGAATACCTTCAATAACTGTCTGTCGTTTACTGCACTGTTAGGGCGCTTGGCCAGCTCTGCTCGGAGCCTCTGTAGTTCAGCTTCGTATCTTCGCTAGCTTAGAACAGAGGCACTCCGTATACAACTGTTACTTGCGTATTAGAGCATCTTGATCCGATACGAACTCGTTCATGACAGCTGTGTTACGAATTGTCTTTGCCCTATTTGCAAACTTCAGTGTTGATAACGATTCTCCAAAGGCTTCTGCCTACCAAACAGGGCAGCTTACAAGGAGGACATCTGTCGGCGCACCGCTGGTGATATCATGGCAATCATCGCCGTTATACAGTTTCCACCAAGAGAATCTTCTAGCAGGCGAGTGAGCTTCGAGTCTCGATAGGGGATATGGCTCCGCCCAGCTCCCGATGCGCCACTCTCAGCTAACATATCACTCATCAAGACCAACATCAATCGTAATGCAGACCTCGGCTGGCCTCAGTAAGAGCTGATATAACATTTCCCAGAGCTGATAGGGACTGATTTATCTTCTTTGATTCTTCCAATCTCACTCCTGTAGCACCTGTGTGGAAGGCTGCTAGATTATTATGACAACAGTCTAGCTACCAGTAAGCCTGACACGCTCACTTCCCGCCAAGTCGACTAAGTTCAGCTTGCCTACCTGTCGGAAGTGTTCGACCATGCCACACTACTATCCTACCTTCAAAGTCGAGTTATCGTCTACGATCTCTACTACGATTGTAAATACTGCATGTGACCGTGAGGATGCATCATTGAGTTTAGTCTGAAGCGGCGTCGCTGCTGCGCTAGCGGACCCTCCCCTACAGTGGCGATGGCCCGTGATGCATTGCCCTCTGTTATCAGTGTGTAAACCTCTTCTGGCTCTCTGACGATGTGCTCCGCCAAGCCGTCAACGTATCTTGCAAACTTATTATCGCAAATAGTCAGCCTCGAGCTTTTACACTCCTAGACTCTTATCCTGCCTTATATTCAGCTGTGGCCTATCCTCTCTTGGAAGCAAGTCCGATAAAGCCTCATTATATATTTGCAGGTAAGATGCTCGCACACGGAACGTTGCATCGGAAGCCCTATTGAGGTCTGCGTATCTGCACTTGGTGACTCGGCGTTTAACCTGTTGCTAGTCCTACTCGAATATCTCTGCCATGCTCCTTGGTATTATCCCTCTCTGTGAATGGTCATGGTAATCGGTAACGAAGCCCTCCATAGTGTGTGTCTTCCCAGTTCCCGTTTGACCGTAGGCCAGTATGGTAGCATTGTATCTACCTTAGCCGTTGCTCGTTTCGACACAAGAGTTTGTCTACCCTTGAAGCACACTCATTACGGCGTCCTTGGCCGTTCTCTGATAAACATCTGGTTGCCTGGAGTCCTCATCATATCTGGTGATTCACACTGCATGCGTTGCAACGACATTCAAGCTGCTGCCATTGGGAACTTACACGGTATCAAATGTGAAGACATGATTTGCCAGAATCTGGTGTTGCCGTTCAGTTGCCTGTGCGATTCTCGCAGGACCCCCTCCTCCCACAGAGCCCGTCATTGGTACGCTGACAACCTGAGGCCTTGCTGTCCGGCGGAGGGGTAAAAGCTATTACCTCGCTGAGTGTCAATTGTGGACCATCTACCGAGACTATATGGCAGTAGTCGGATGCTAGTAATTCCCGCTTCAAAGGAGGTCTCACTCTTACAGCTACCTGTGCCATACTAATGGGTACTCTTCCCTGGTTAACAACAGGGGCGACATTACATTGAAATCACCCTTAATAATCTTTCTTGTCAGTGCCTTACGCTTTTCCGCTTCATTTGTTCGTAGCATGCCCTGTGACATGGTCATACCAGCGAACGCCAGAGCGCAGGCTAACACTACTTGTGACAACTGTAACGCGGAAAGATAGGTGTCATTAAAATATCAGAATTGAACTAATAGTACGATTTATGATATTGCGAGGGTTGGGTGTGAATGTATTATACAGATTCGTCAGTCAGTCATATATTTAACAGTATGCCAAGCCAGCTAGATACCATCTTCGACAACATTACCACGCCGAAACTCGTGAACCTGAAAAACTCCCCCATCACAAGTTCCTCCACCAGTAGCATTGTTGTATGGCACTTCAAGAGCTACTGAGTGTCTGACCTTATTTGAGATGCATTCAAGTTCCTTCATGGTATCCTGGTATTTCTTTTTGGTTGCTCTAATTGCCGTTTTCACTTTGCCAGCTCTAACTAGCTCATTATTACTGAGCTCCGAAAACCTGACGCCCGCTTGTTCCCATCAGTTTCCGTAGTAAAGTATGCTACTTCGCGAAATCACTGTACCAAGGTTCGGCCTTCTTTATGGCGCGTTCCGTTGTATCCCGCTTTATGCGTGATATTAGGTTCTGAATCGATCGGTACCTACTCCCCGAGTACCTCCACAAGACATCACCATACACTTACTCAGAAGTTCGGGTGATGCAAGCACGCTCGGCTGCGTCCCGAGACGACTGAGCAGCAAGCAGCTCAACAGAGAGTTCCGCTAGTCGATCCTATCAGTAACGATAAGCTGCAATGACCTCAGATGTTATACCTGTTCATCTGAGGACTTCAGAGGGATGCTACTACTAGTCCTTGGCCGTAGCGATGGTTCAGCAATTGGGCTTGGTTCAGCAGAGCTCCTGAGAACAATATCCAGTGCTAACGTGAGCCCACGAAGTATTCGGTTATCGAATTCCGGCGCTCGCCACACGGCGATTGCTGATGGTAGAAATTTGAGTTGAGGTGAATTTCGGCAGGCTGCGAAGATGCCCTTCAAACCGCCCCTCCCCTATAGTACTCTTTGTCGTCCCCCACAGTACTGCCAGTCGAGTATGACTCTCGAGCTTCCACGCAGCCACCCTCCCCTTCGAGAGCGAATTCTGGAAGTGTATCACCACACAGGAAGGTTGAAGGCTTTACCTTCCTCAGCTCCACTCATAAGCTTTTTGATGCGTTCAACATCCTCAACAGCCTTCTTGAACTCACCAGTAGCTGCATGAACCGCCTAACGTACACTGTACGGCGGTCAGATGGTGGCAAAGGCCGGCACCTGTTGAGAGTCCCCGAGAGCAGCGCATGCCTCATAGTAAGCTTTGGTTCTCTCAAGCACCGATCGGCCGATAAGCTAAACACGCGAATGTCATTGAACTAGGTTTATGTAACGAGTCCATTACTGGCAGGAGCTGCTGTTTCCTCCTTCTCCATTCTGAAGCTAGATGATGCCGCCGCTTCTCTATTGTACTGAGCTCTCTCTCTAAATCATTCAGTCGCTCAGCAGATGTATTCATCGCATCCAATAGCTCTGGGACCTGCGTCGATATTGACAATGCTGTAGAGGTGTATCGACGACCTTCTCAGTTAATCTCCTTTCCTCGTCGCCTTCCTCAGTGTCCTCTGCTAACTCCCGAACCGAGCTCGGTACTTCCAGGTCACAATTAGCCGCTGCGACACTTTCAGAGTCGGCTGCCTGACATGATTGAATGCACTAAGGATATGTTGTCAGCCTTCCTAAGCTGAGCTCTACACTTTCCTGGCCGTTGGGGAGAGACTCGGGCCGATCGTCGCCACGATCCGAACACTAGCGTGGACTCGATACTGGAACTATAATATACATGTCTCCAACTAGATGATATAGATTCTAAGTTGAAGTAGCCCTCTCGGATGGGGTCCGCTTCAAAGAGAGCCGCCGAATTTTCCCCAACTCTTAAAGCGCTAAAACTATAAAAAGCGGCAGGAAATTTGTCATCTGTCCTCAACAACATAATTTCGACACTTACCGATGCGTCCACATCCGAGTCCCATCCACAGGTCATGTGCCGTGCCTTCCGAACATGATTCTAAGATGGGATATTAGGGTTATGGGCTTTATTCCTACAGTGTTATGATGAGAGTATCTGCTAGAGCTACGAGAGCTACTAGAGGACTCTGACCCCAAGCACGAGGCCACATCTGCAATGTGGACATCAGTAGGCTCCATCAGCTCAGTCGGAGTTGCGGATCTTGACAAAGTACTTTGAGCCCCCCAACGGCCCAGCACTACCTTCCGTACACTGTTGGTAGCTCGAGGCTCTTGCTGGTAATCCGAGGAGACTGAGGAAGAAGATCCAAGTCTCCATCGTGGGAAGTGATTTCGGGCACTACCGCGGAAATTTTGGTATGAGCTCGGGAGTCCGGCCGCCGCCGTTCACTGGTTGATGACGGTACTTCCAACGTGACAAAAATATAACTCAACTACAAGTAGGATAATCCGATTCAGTGTTAAACACTGAGAGGACAGGCCAACACTTGCCCTTCTTGCTCTGACTTGAAGTTACCTAACGCTACTTCTCCAGTGTCGCACCTCGACGCGGTAGGCTTGCCCAGGCCGGTGCCTGATAGCGCTAGCGGAACTATCCTCGACAGGGAGACTGTCGTTGGTGTATGTTTTAAGATGAGTTATTGTACATAGCATGTTTGGCTTCAATCCTTCTATTGGTCTGAGTAAATATCGTCCAGGAGGGTCTTCTCCCATCCTAGGCCTTCAAGCGGCTCCCAATGGCCGTGTTCTATCGGTGATCACTCGAGGTGGGCGAGAGGTAAGCTTCAAAGGCTGCTCGTTGGGTTGTTATGAAATGTGTCGCTAGGCACAGTTTTATGCTGCTGGTTATCAACAACAGCAGGCTCCGATGTACCGTCTACGTACGGCAGCCTCTATGCTGGGATCGACACTACAGGAGGGCAATTCCAAACAGTCGGGCTCTGACTTGGATTCTGGCGACGAGAGCATGACCTTTACTGGGTACTATAGAAAAGATTCTTTTCGAGGTTGAATTCCGTCCCGTGTTTAGGCTGCATGCATGGTCCGGTGATTCGACTCGGGTATTTTTACAGTTGTCGACTCGGCATTTGGTTGCGGTCTTCCGAGTACGGTTCGGTGATGACGGTTTTAAAAAGGGGGCTGATTATGACTATGATGAGGCTGATACAGATTATGATGATGAAGGTGGGACAAAAAGGCATGTTAGGTGATAATGGGGGGGACATGGGCACGGTGTGTGAGGCTCGGTCAGGTCTCATCAGCTGCGACAGCTTCCCTGTCATATTGAGCTTGAGTGTACGCTTAGTGTCCCTACGGAAAAGTTCTCACTCTTGCCTGGTGCTGGCAATCGACTTTTTATAGTATCATCACCGACAGAAGTATCATCAAGTAGCATGATTCTATTGCTGGACACTGATAACTACAGGCAGCGTGCGCCCAAGGTCGACCTATCTGTACTAAAGCGAGGCCCAGGGGCCATCCTCGCCTTTGAAGAGTGTCGCTGTCTAAGCCAGATAGCGGACTCCTTCATAGCTGGCCATCCCGATAGCGGCCTCCGGAACCGTGTGGTAGCGACGTCTGCATCGGGAGGACCAAGCGGCGTTATTGCCGTCAGCGTAGTGATAGAGGGTACATCGGAAGTATGGCTGCTGCGAGACAGGCCAGTAGAGGGGAAAGGCGGTTGCGGATTGGGCCGAGTTCTCTCGGTATCGGGCAGTTGCAGCTGCGTCGCACTTTCCGGGGATTGCCTGGCTGTTGCCCTTACTGGTGGAGTTGTTGATCTTTATAATATACAGGATCCACAGGACACCCTAGAGCTAGCCCACCTGTGTCGGATAAAATCATCTGATCTCTTATCAACGACCGAAGAGCTCCCACCAAAGCTGCCAGTTAGCGGCCTGACGTGGGCCGGCGATCGGGTCCTATTGGTCCATACTGGGGTCGGCCTTGGTGCCGTCTCTGTGGATGGTGCCAGGCTTGGATGCTTTACTCATGGATGTGGCCCTGTTAAGTTCGCCGCCGGTAGCACAAGCTATCTTTGGGCATGTGTCGTGACCTTTAATGAGCCAGAGATTGCTAAGTTCCCCGCCGTGGTGGAGCATCCCTCCATGTTGACCGGTTATGGTGATGACGTCAGCTGTCCTTCAGTGCCGTTATTGGCATCTCATGAGCGAATGCTTTTGCCAAAGGCATCGTCTAGTACGTGGAAGGCAGTGCATTACCCTCACATGTACATGCGTACCAATTGGCCACCGCGTGTGTTCGCTGGTCGCCCCGGCCACTGGATCATGGTCTGTGGCGAGTTCGGCTTCGTGGTTTATAGTTACCTCAGGGATAAATGGAGGTTGTTTGGTGACGTGGCTCATGAGGGCTTGGTTGGTCGAGTTCGGGCAGCCTGCAGTCTAGGGCAATACGGCGTAACTTTGAATAGCAGTGGCTTGTTGGTAGTCTGGGACATGGGTGCCAGGCTGGACTATTATACAGCAAAGCTGGCTAGTGTAGAGGCTGCAGACGCTGCTGAGGTGAAGGCAATGGCGACATCTGAAGATTTCCAAGTGGTACTGGCAACCCTTACTGAGGCCACTTCATATCGCTATAATGGGCCGGGTGATTTCACGGTCGGCAAGAGCGTCCGTTTGGATGCCCTGCCAAGTCCTTTAAGAGAAGTGCAGCTGTTCCGAGATGACAGCGGAGGCATGGTATTGCTGGCACTCTTACGGAACGGTGAAGTATTCAGAGAGCAGGACAGTGGGTCGATGAAATTCGTAAGAGTGTGCGGCGGTGTTCGACGAATCTTCGTGTTCGAGCCTACGGAGCGAAATCAGAAATCCCAACTGGAGATATCTAAGAGCTCGTCTACGGATGCGCCTGCTACTGGTGGATCGGAGGAAGATGCGTCTAGCTCTATTTCACCGTTAACTTACAGAGGATTTGGCGGGCCTTTTATGATACCACAAACCGCGTCGTCTGTAGGAGAGAGCAGGCAGGGGAAGACGGGTAATAATAGGGGGCTTGAGTGGCGTGGATGGACTTCTGGGGGGCTTCGGCGTCAGGAGCCTCAGGGCCATTCAATCGGTCAATCAGTTAGTATAGATATTAATATATGGGAAACCGAGAACTGATAGCATAATGGTGCAGTGTAGCGGATACTAGTAGCTATAAGATTTCACTGTATGGTTTACTTGTAGCATGTAGTAGTAGGAGTACTGTAATAAGTTGTATAGGATGTTTATATAATATTAAACCAACATTCAGGAGTGCTCGTTCATGTTGGGTTACCTTTAGGTGTTGGACAATCTACATCAGACGAGACCTCTGATGAGAGCCAATCGGTGGTAATGACAGGATACCGTTCTGTCCACCCGTTGCCAGCCCCGTCTCTGTCCCTTCCTATAGCCAGTCGTAATCAGACCAATGAGGAGGCATCATCCTCCTCTCCTCGATTCGACCTGCCTATCAGCGGTCACGAGGACACAGCGAATGCAGCGGAGCTGTTTACACCATCTCATGTAAAGGTGGTCAACTACTCCAAAAGCAGCAAAGACTCGACGACATTGGGCAAGGTGGAGGTGCCACCTGATGAAAAATGCCCTTTCTGTAAGGATGTCTGTACAGTGGACCTCGCTACTAGTTACTATGATAATAGCCCGAGGGCCGTCTCGGAGCTTGCTTCGGTACTGGATAGAGCCCAAGTGTGGATGGAAGATCAAGCTGGCTTGTCGCTGTGGATAAATGGCTCCTTCTTTGCCACCCGTATACCGATCGATTCACCGAGTGCCGCTGTACTTTGTGTATACCCTTCACAGGCATCTTTTCGAGTAGTGCTTCCCAAGCAGTCATGGAGCTTGGTAACTGCTCCTCTGTATCATACTCTACTCCATAGGCTTTGTAGTGCTCCTGGTAACCGTCTACTTCGAACTGCTTATAATGTGTCGTGCACGGTGTATTCAGCCAAGGAGTTCAGAGTAGTCCTCGAGCTCCTCCTCCACGAGTCGATCGATGCCTGTGTACCGATATTCCTACGACTTGATAAACTAGGGGTAACCGATGTCAATGCTGTCCATCATCACAGCCCAGTTAACATGCGTCTCCGTACATTACGGAATGCCTTGCATCTGGTCGGTCATTTCGGTCCTTCTGGGGTTGACTATTTGGTAGCGGCCTTGCGTAAAACAGAGCCTCATGTAAGCTTCCGCCACGTTCTTGGTATGATGGATGAAGGAGGCTCAGAGAGGGTAGCGCCCGAACTATTCCGTAGCGCTTTAAAGGCCGGCAGACTCTATCAGGCTGCTGCACTACTACTTCTGGTACAGTACTCCGCGGGCCCTGAGACTGCCAGGAAGGACTATGCGTTACCACTGTTAAAGGCGGCTTTAGACGCCGGCGAAAAGTCCCTTGCTGAGCAATGCATTAGATTCTATTCGGCAATGGGAACGGACCGTCCTCCAGAAGTGGTGAGCTGCGTCCGCGAGTACTGTATCAAGTTGGTGGTCGATTGTAAATGGGTGGACCTACTTAATTGCTTTGGCGCTGACGGCACCGCAAGAGAATTCCTGGAGGGGGTCCCCGAGCCCACAGTTGTCCAGTTCAACTCGGTGGTTCGGTCTTTCAGGGCTCTTATGATATGTGATAGAGAGCCTGGAGAGACCAAAGACAACGTTGGAATAGTGCAGATAGCAGCTGATGAAGGAAGTGATGATACTTCTACAGAGGGTGGAGGGTAGGTTGTCTCGCTGACGGCTGATGCTGATTTACTACTGTTGTCAGGTCACCATCAGATAACGCTGGTCTGCATGTATCGAGGCAGCTTTTCTTATTGTTTCTGTCTATTGGTTGGTCACGTCGTGTCCTAGCTATGTGTGTAGCATCGAGAGATCCTCGGTCATTGGCCTTTGCTATGGGCAGGGACCCGATGGTCAAGGAGATGTGTGCAGCTGAAGGAAGTGACGAATGTCGATCGCTGTTGCACGGTGCCCTAAGCTCTGTTTAAATCGCTTTTTGAAAGCCTGTATAATTCTGCATAGTTTCCCTTTGTGAAATAATGAGTTGCGTTGAAGTGCCTTAATCCTGGCTTCTACCCAGAAATTTCTGTTCTTACGTTCGCAGACCGCTATGATCCGCTCCGGGATCGTTCTTTCCACGGAGCCTTCTTTTGGTGGGGTGTACGCTGATTCCGAGACGGAACGACCATCGTCACCTGCAAGTGGGCCACAGATGGGTAACGGTCCTATAGGCTTGTATATCGCTATTAGTGTTCACCACGTAGGGCACATGGACAGTCGAAGTAGTATGGCGTCGATGTTGCGAGAAGCCAAGTCGAAGGACGTTTTATCACGATCTGAATTGCTGAGGATAACCAAGGCATATGAGGAGGCGGAGACGGAAACTAAAGACGTGAACGCTGGCGAGTATCTTTTCCTTGGTAAGCTGATTGAAGGAAGTTATATTATTGTGTGGAAATACATTCGCATTAGGTAATTTCACAATGCAGTTTTGGAATGCATTTAATAACTGGAACTTCCGTTATTGGGTATGCTTATTATTTGTTGGATTCGCCGTTTACACTGGTGAACATTTATCTACTTACTTCTTAACAAAAGCAGCAATCAGCCAGAACCAAGAGACAATGGGGCTATTTACATCTCCTTTTCATACGTGGATTGGATACTTCTACTTCATTATTGGTCCAGTAAGCTACACAGTATCAATCTCGTCGCAGTGTCTTTCTTTCAGCTGATGCTTTTCCTCGGTGGCGTCCTGTTGTTGCTCAACCCCTACGTCAAGCACACTCACACCATAGTAGCTTACTCTATCATACTTACGCTCATTTGTGAATTTGTATGTGTCGTGGGAGATCCATACACATTCACATGCACGAGGGCTATGCCAATTCCTATGGTGCTATTCCTGGCCTGCATGAGCTCGAGACTTTTCCCCAGTGTCAGCTTCCTAGCAGTGGCACTCTATATGGGAGGTAAGCGTCACCTCCTCTGACGCATTTCCAGCTTGGAGGACTCTCACAGGTATACCCTTTCAGGTACGGACATTGCCCTAATAGTGTACTCCTCTTCTGGTGAGTATACGGCCCCCTATATTATGATGATATGGGCCGGTGTTCTATGTCATTGGTTTGTAAGCTCAACAATATCCTTCCCATATCTTTTATTATTCCTTTTCATTAGGTATTCGGTCTGTGTCTGGTTGGTAGCGGTAATCTGCTCCGTGCCCAATCTGATCTATTCTCCCTTATGATGGATAGATTACAGTTTAAAGAGAGAGATGACGGTGCTTATGATTTGGGAATACATGTAGGTCTCGTGGCCTGATTGATATATGTTAATTTCGGAGGCTTATCGGGTGAACTGCCTTTTTTCATCTTAGGCTGTCAGCCAACCTATGTTGAAGTACTTCGAAGATAATTATAAAGCAGCTTATGCAAAGTGTTTCAGAAGCAAAGTGGACGAGAAAGAGTAGGACTCACTGCAGGGCTTCATATCTGCAGCTAGCTGCTCGCAAACTTCGGTCATTGTTCCATAACCTTCCTGTTGGGGAATTTCTCATACCTCAACATCTATCGTTCCTTTCCTCTCTTTTATTAGTACCTAGCCTTGCTGCTGTAATGCTCCTACTTATTCAGATACAGTCTATGGGCTAGGTCCCGTCAAACATTCTGGATAACCCGACATATGAGATGGGCCATCGTAGGCGTTGTCTTGTAAGATATGGCTCTTCTAATTGGCCTCATATGTTATCCGTAGGTTGATCGCTGCTATGATATTCGTAGCGGCTGATTTTCATGAAGGTCCTAATGGCAACGCTGCTGGTCCAGTAGCAGGAGTTGTGGTAGGCACTTTCGGCAAGCTGTAATTCCCATTGATCATCCTGATCTTCGTTCAGGTACAAGTCTTGAGCGCGTTGGTCTTACTCATCGCAGTGTGTCTGTGTGTGATATCATTCGGGAAGCCTCGTCTTCTATTATCTGCCTCTGTACTGTTCTTTGTATCGGCTGCTATGTTCTCCTGTGTATATATCTATAACTATGGTAGAGCATTCCAGGCGGTAAGCTCTTTGTGCATCGTGTCACAAGGCGATTTTGTTTTAATATCAGTGGAAAGACGATGCCCCCGACGTCACGCACTATGGCCCAGTCATGACCCGTATGGTGTGGGCAACCGATCCTGTAAGCTCCTTATCAGCCACTAATTGCAATTCTTTACCGTAGGGCCTGTTTACCATAATAGCAACTCATGTGACCATGTCGGATATTGGCGCCCTACCGCTGCTCTTCATCGATGTATTCGTTACCACTGGCGTCATTCTGAGGTGAGACTCGTGTAGCTTTAGGAAGCTGTGCAATAATATGGCGGTTCTGTGCGGATATGGGTCGATTGGGTTTCTCTCAGTTCTGAATTCTGGTTGGAGCATCCCTCCAGCTTGTTGTCGATGGCCGACTTAGTCAACTATCTCATTATCATTGCAGCCGGTAGGCCTCGTGAAAAGCACATCGCTTGAATATATGCGGTTATCTTCTTTCAGCGTTCTTGTATACATTAAATCTTGAAAGCCATTGGCGCTTACTGTGGGCTATGTCCCGTGATAGAGTGCCAACATCTCCAGATACGTATGTATCTGTAGAAGGATGTGCCACTGAATTCAGTACCAAAACTATGTACTATTTCCGAGTCCATCAAGGAGGAAGTAGATATTCGTTGCCACTTAAGCTACACCGGTTCCTGGGATAGGTTCATATTTATCATTACAGTCTACCCAGAAGTTGAGGGATATACTCGTGAAAGATGCGGAGCAAGAGCCTCACGAGTGGCAACAGTAAAGTCTAGAGGCATGTCGCAGGAATAGCTAGGTCGGTCCTGCAGATATATATGCCTAAGTTTTGATAACCTTGATCATGCTGGTGAAGGTGTTATTGAGACTAGAATGCATAGATTACAAGTTGTTATTAATGGTATTGTTAATCGTCGTCCAGATCTGGTAAGTGTATAATAATAATGATTAATCATTCCTTTAATAGGTATCAAAGATGTTTCCTCGTCCTGAGGGTAATCATGTACCTAGAATGAATATTACTCTTATTGATGTTGGCAGTCGTGGTGATGTCGAACCATATATTGCCATTTCCAAGGTATAAATCTCACGTTCTTCTTCGAATGGAAGTGTTGGATCTGTCTCAGGAACTGAACGCAATGGGTCATCATTGTCGTCTCTGCACGCATGAGAAATTCCGAAACGTTATTGAGAAGAACGGTATAGAGTTTTTCCCAATGGCACTCGATGCCCCCGGCCACTGGCAGCCTGAGACGTTGATGAAGTAAGTATACTTCGAATAGTCGGCACCAGTTGTCTATATTTAGGATTGCCTCTGAGAGCCCCTCGTGGAATCCGGGATTCCTTGTCAGCCCTCATGACATGAATTTTGTGCTTCACAATACGTCGTTGATGAAACAGTCTGTTCGCGAGCTTTTCTTCTTCCCTGGATGGGAGAAGGGCGACGTTGGAGCATGGGGCGCCGTTAAGAGTGAGAATCCGGTTGGTGGATTCGCTTCAACTTCACTCGCCACGATATTGCTTTTGGACTGGTCTTTGTGGTTTTAGGCGCTCCTGAAAAGCGATGGGTTACTCATGCTATGATATCTAATCCCCCCGCTTACGTTCACGTACACATTGCCGAGCGCCTAGGCGTGCCCCTTCATATGTACTTAATGAAGAAGATGGTATAACTAGTAGAACTGGACTCTATAGGTTCTTCCCAATGCCATGGTCAAGAACGAAACTATTGGGGCATCCAATGAGTTCGAAGGAGCTTAACGATAATCCTTATTGGCGAGAGCTCAGCTACAGTTGGTTCGATCAGGTATACGTGATGCATTAAGTGCTTGTCGTTTACTTCGTATATTTCAGATGCAATGGCACGGAATGTCCGCTGCGGTGAATAAGTACCGTAAGAAAGTTTTACACATCCCTAAGATCGGCATGTGGCACAGTGCTGGATCCCTATTAGAAGAATGGGGTGTAAGTGTGAATATTGTCAATCACGTCTCATTCTTGCATAGGGGCTGTATTACGATAGGTGTTGTTGTTTTAGGTACCATTCTCATACTGCTTCTCACCGTCACTCTTCCCAAAGCCGCCAGATTGGGGCCCGAATATCGAGATCACCGGTGTATGCTCCAATGGAAGTAGACAGTCATTCCGTGACGCTTGAGGCGTTCAGGGATCTTATCAGGTATAGAGAATACAACATACAATCCTCCGGCGGATCTTGCCAACTTCTTAAGCAACGGACCTAAGCCCTTCTATATTGGCTTTGGCAGTATTAGTGGTGATCTCACTTACATGTAAGGCCTAATTATGTGGCGCAGTGACGCTAAATGCTACTGTTCAGATATAAACCGATCTTGCAAGCCGTCAAGAAAATGCCCAATTTGAGGGTTATAGTCCAGAAAGGTTGGTGCGACCTCAACGGCGTCTCCGCTGAGGACTTCACATCCATACCAGGTATCTAGCGCATCTCCTATCCGTGGTTACATTTGCCTTCAGATTTCCAAAAAAGAGTGTTCCTAATCGCTGCTCCACCCGAGCGCTGTCCTAAGTGCCGTAGACCCAGGGCTTCATTCACGCAGTAAGCTTCTTTTCTATTGTGAAAATACGGCAGCGCTTGGGCAATTTCGAAGGCAGCTAGTTTCGTGGAAGTGGTGAGTGATGATCTCTCATTTGTCAGTAATGGTTTATTCTGTGATGAATGTGATGGTTCATCAATAGAGGATGCTGAAGGGACGTGGGAATACGATATGTTGAAAGCATTAGGATCTGATAATATATCCTTCTTATCTGGTATTTATATTAATATTATATAATAATAAATACTTCCCTCCAACAGGTATACCACATGATTGGCTATTCCCTAAATGTTGTGCTGTAATGCATCATGGCGGTGCTGGTACCACTGCTATGGGTTTGGACTTCGGCCTTCCTACCTGTATTATTGCATTCTTTGGAGACCAATGGATCTGGGGTGAGAGCTGCTGGCGCGATCCTTTCCCGTATATAATCAAGCCCTACTGTAGCGTTTCTCAACATGTTCGTCCTAGGTGGCCTGGTTGAACTACAAGGAGCTGGTAAATTCCTTAGGAGGGATAGGGTCAACTCAGAGAACATGAAGGCCTCTCTGGAATTTGCCCTCACTGATGGAGCTCGGGCGGCTGCCAAGAGATTGCAAGGAGAGTTCAAGGTGAGCGGATATCTGCACTTCTTGGCTGCTTCGTAGCATTCTACTGTATTGTTAGGATGAGCGAGATCGAGGTATGGGTGCTCATGAAGCAGCTCTTAGTTTCCAACGTCAATTACCATTAGAGCTAGTTACTTGTGAATTATGTAGAGTAATGGCTCGATGGGAACCAGATATGTCATATAGGCCAAGAGCAGCTGAATATCGTGATACAGTTAGAGATATTGGTTTATGTAATATAATATTATTAACCATAATAATATATTAGTTATATTCAGGTCCGGTATGTGCTGTTACATTAGCTGAATCTGAAGGATTAGTAGTAGCACCATTCCGAACAGCTGATTGGGGCAGGACCAGAGGAGGCATCCTTTATGTTCATTTCGTAAGTAGACGAGTGTGTCTTCTTGTATTTAACTCTACGTCAGGTAAGAGCGCTGAAAGCTTCTACTAGGCTTTTTAAACGCATGGTTCAAGGCGGTCAGACAGGAGGAGTATACGGCTTCTTCATTGGTAGTCTTTCCCCGATTTGCGATTTCCTTTCGCAATCGACAATCAGGTGTCATGGCGGGCATACTAGAGTTCATTGTATTCATTGTATGTGCGCCATTCGTGTTTGTACGTGATAGCTGGAGAGTAGCCACTCAGCTGGCACAGGGGACAGCAGGTGATGTAGTTCGCCTGTGCGCATTTAGTTCAGCCAATGCTTGTGGTTCAGACGGTCGTCAGCTTGGTGGCCGTGACACGAAGACAGCTGATGCGGAACTGCTTAACGGACTGGTAAGTGGAGCTAGGGGTTTGTGGGAGATCCGCTCGTGTGGCAGGTATTAATCGATGATAAGAATTATGGTGATGTCCGCGCGGTTCCAGCTAGCACGTTAGAGAGCGACGATAAAGAACTTGACGAGGAGGAGTTTGCCTTCTTGCTTCACCGAACTGAGAGGGCGCTTTCGGAGCTGGAAAATAAGTAGGCTGTATCTTACTGACGCGTGACTTATCGGTGTTACTTGCTTAGCCGGTCGCGTGTACATAGAATGACAGAGGCAGTTTGTCAACTGTTTGAACGTCGTGGTGTGGGTATGGAATTCACAGCGAAGACTGCCTATCAAGAGCCCTTATTGAATCCAGGGGATAAAGTCCTTGCGGAAGAGGAATCAAAAGTGACTGATAATAGAACTAAAGTCACCATAAGGGGAGCATAGGTGAACTATCGACGGATGAGCTGGGGATTCCTTTGTGTTAGCTGTCCCCTTTCTAGGTGATCTGGACGATATATAACGTGTTATGATTCATGCTTGGGGCGTGTGGTTGATGAGCTCTCCCTGTACAGCATATCATATTTGCAGGCATTAAATCCGAGCTGTATCATAGCCACTGTAGAAATGCTTCGAAGTTTTCGCTCTTTTCGTACTTCCACGATCCTAAGTTCAGTCTCGGATCCTGAGTCAGTTAATTTATTTCTTCCCAATATGCTTACTTTTCACTTTCCACCTTCCATAACTCCATGGTGTTGTGTGGTATCCCTAACTTGGCATTCTTAACCTTCAGTATTCCATTCGAATCAACAACCGTCTCGGGTCAACACAATGATTCGAGCATTCCTTGCTCACTCCCCTATAGGCTCGTTCGGTGGAGTTCACACTGATATAGAAGGCACCACGAGGGCGCCTCTTTCCCGTTCCAATACCAGTAAGTATCGTCAGCAGTTTCACCAGATCGGGTATGATAGAGTTTCCGTTTCGTTTTGTTAAGGTCATCAGCGCTTGGCGAATACCTCCGAGCTCCGCAAGGCTGGATCGGATGGAAAGCTATCTCAGTCTGAGCTGCTAAGAATCAAGAAAGCATATGAAGAGGCTGACAGCGAAACTAAAGACGTGAACGCTGGCGAGTATCTTTTCCTTGGTAAGCTGATTGAAGGAAGTTATATTATTGTGTGGAAATACATTCGCATTAGGTAATTTCACAATGCAGTTTTGGAATGCATTTAATAACTGGAACTTCCGTTATTGGGTATGCTTATTATTTGTTGGATTCGCCGTTTACACTGGTGAACATTTATCTACTTACTTCTTAACAAAAGCAGCAATCAGCCAGAACCAAGAGGCAGCGGAGATGCTTACATCTCCATTTCAATCATTGGCTGGATACTTCTACTTCATTATTGGTCCGGTAAGTTTTTAGAATTCTTTAAAATCTTATAATCTCCTATTCCAGCTAACGCTTCTCGTCGGTGGCGTAGTGTTGTTGCTCAACCCGTACGTAAAGCACACTCACACCATAGTAGCGACATCTATACTACTGACGCTATTCTGTGAATTCGTATGTGTGGTTGGAAGCCCCGATACCTTCACGGCTATGAGGCCTATGTCGGTTCCTATGGTATTATTCCTTACGTGCATGAGTTCAAGACTATTTCCGAGTGTTAGCTTTCTGGCGGTTGCGCTATATCTTATTGGTAAGTGGTTGTTAGTACATCAGCAGTTACAATCACTTCTTTCAGGTATTGATTTCGCGTTGCTTGTATGCAGCTGCTCTGGTGGTTATACGCCTTCTTACAAGATGATGATTCTGGCCGGTGTTCTATGTCATTGGTTTGTAAGCTCAACAATATCCTTCCCATATCTCTTATTGTTGCTTTTCATTAGGTATTCGGTCTGTGTCTGGTTGGTAGCAGTAATCTGCTCCGTGCTCAAGCTGATCTATTCTCTCTTATGATGGATAGATTACAGTTTAAAGAGAGAGCTGACGGTGCTTATGATTTGGGAATACATGTAGGTCTCGCTACTTCTATGCCTTTATACTTTACCCTAATTCTCCTTCGTTCGGAAGTAACCAACAATGGAAATATGCCGCAATATTTTTTAGGGTGTAAGCCTCCCGATGCTGAGCTATTTCAAAAATAATTACACAGCACCAATCTCACATACATTCGACTCTAATGTCGATGAGAAAGAGTAAGTATGGGCCAGCTCCCATTCTACTAGCTGTATCGTAAAGTCACTTTACGCTACACTACACTTTACTAAAGTGTATTGAGTGTGTACTTGCATCGCCGCCAGGTATCACTTATGGGCAAGATCTCGGCAGACCTTCTGGATTACCCGTCATATGAGATGGGCAGTGGCCGGTGTCTTGCTGTGAGTCCTCGCAGGCTGTCAACTCGTTTTAATGCGTACCGGCTTTTAGACTGGTTTCGGCAATGATTTTTGTCGCTGTCAACTTCCATGGCCCGCTGAACGGCAACACTGTGAGTATGGTATCCGGCGTAGTGGTAAGCCAGCCACGGGTATCCTATGATCCCTGCTTTTATGCCTCGTCCAGGTTCAAGTGGCGAGTGTTCTACTCCTATTCATAGCGGTCTGCCTGACAGTCGTATCGTTCGGCAAGCCGCGCCGTCTTGTAGCCGCTGGCCTCTTGTTCTTTGTATCGTCGTCTCTCTTCTCCTGCGTCTACGTCTACAACTTCGGACGGGCTGTAGAAGATGTAAGTTGCCTCTCCACTCTCCACTATGGTTATATTTTCTCAATACCTCACTTGAGAGAGTGCTCTTATCATGCCACTTCGCTAAACTCCGAAATTCTGATTCATCTCCGCTGGTGTACTGTATATTCGATACCAAGGCCCATAGCGAACCGTACAAGAAAAGAGTCTGTCACCCCGTAGACTGTGAAATCCGTACACTAAGATGCCATTCAGTGTTTTATCCTACGGGTAGCCAAATCAAACTGCTAACATTACTCTTTTTCAGCCTGGCTCTAATTCGCTCGGTCTTCACCGCTATGGCCCAGCAGTACTGAGAATGGTATGGGTAGCTGACCCAGTAAGTACTGTAGGCAGTATCGACACTGTGTACTTTTGGACTTTAGGGCCTCTCAACAATAATAGCTAGTCATGTTACAATGTCGGATATCGGTGCCGGGCGCCTTCTGCTTATCGATATTATTGTTACCATTGGTGTCATTGCAAGGTAGTATCCCCCATCCTAATTGCCCATCTTTTTTTGCTCAGTTCGTTGTTCTGGCTGGAGAACACCTCTGTGTTGTTGTCCATGACAGATTTAGTTAATTTCGTCATAGTCGTCGCAGTCGGTAGGCGGCATTGGAAGCACATCAATTGAATATATGCGGCTATTTTCTTTCAGCGTTCTTGTATACATTGAATCTTGAAAGCCATTGGCGCTTACTGTGGGCTATGTCCCGTGATAGAGTGCCAACATCTCCAGATACGTATGTATCTGTAGAAGGATGTGCCACTGAATTCAGTACCAAAACTATGTACTATTTCCGAGTCCATAAAAAGAGTGGTATGACCTTTACAGAATTTCGGGCCGAGATTATGCTGCTTTAGATTCCTATCTTTCCCTGCAGTCCACGAGAAGGTTGCGAGATCTTCTTGTGAAAGAAGCTGCCGAGAACCCCAAGGGCTGGCAGCAGTAAGATTACATACAGTGTGATCTGGTAGGACTTTGGCGGCTCTTGTAGGTACATTGACTTAAGTTTTGATAACCTTGATCATGCTGGTGAAGGTGTTATCGAGACTAGAATGCATAGATTACAAGTTGTTATTAATGGTATTGTTAATCGTCGTCCAGATCTGGTAAGTGTACAGGTATAATAATAATGATTAATCATTCCTTTAATAGGTATCAAAGATGTTCCCTCGTCCTGAGGGTAATCATGTACCTAGAATGAATATTACTCTTATTGATGTTGGCAGTCGTGGTGATGTCGAACCATATATCGCTGTATCTCAAGTAGGACGTTCGGCTCCTGCGTATTCGTTCAATCCTAATCAAACTTTGTAGGAGCTCAACGCTATGGGTCATCATTGCCGCATTTGCACCCATGATAAATTCCGTGATGTAGTGGAAAAGGAAGGTGTCCAATTCTTTCCCATGGCTCTTGATGCTCCCGGCCATTGGCAGCCAGAAGAGTTCATGAAGTAAGGACTGTCTAGGTAGCACCAGTACAGCGCTAATGTCAGGCACGGTGCCGAGGGACCTTCGTGGAGCCCGAGCTTCCTGGTGAACCCATCGGATATGCTGTATATATTGCAGCATACTCCGGGCATGATGGAATCCCTTCGAGAGATCTTTTTCCCTCCAGGATGGGAAACAGACAAGGTCGGGGCATGGGCAGCTGTAAAGAGTAAGCCTGATCTCGTACGGCACCTTAAACGGAAACTGGCCCTTTGGTAGGTAATCGTGAAAGCCGTTGGACGACACATGCTATGATCGCCAATCCTCCCTCCTACATTCATGTTCATCTTGCTGAGCGTCTCGGAGTTCCCCTGCATATGTGAGCGAGTAGGTTGTCCATTAGGCAATGCCGCCGTAGGTACTTCTCTATGCCGTGGTCTAAGACCAAGATACTGGGCCATCCGTTCAGTTCCAATGGTATGGACGATAATCCGTATTGGCGTCTACTCAGCTATCGCTGGTTCGATCAAGTAAGTTGAGTATGTCACCTATATGGTAGGAATACCCCATCACATCAGATGCAATGGCGTGGTATAGCAGCGGTAGTGCCGAAATTCAGAGCAGAGGTCCTACACATTCCCAAGATAGGCATGTGGCATTCAGCTGGATCGCTGTTAGAAGACTGGGGGGTGAGCTCTGCTGCATGTACTAGGTCATTGATTTCAGCAGGTTCCGTTCTCATACTCGTTCTCCCCGACACTCTTCCCGAAGCCTCCGGATTGGGGCCCGAATATCGACATTACAGGATTCTGCACTGGACCAGGTGAAACTCTTACAATGCATCATGAACTAAATGGAAATCATGTCAGATGAGGATAAGGCGAGCTATAATCCTCCGGCGAATCTTGCCAACTTCTTAAGCAGCGGACCTAAGCCCTTCTATATTGGCTTTGGCAGTATTAGTGGTGATCTTACTTACATGTAAGGCCTAATTATGTGGCGCAGTGATGCTCTATGTGGCTGTTTAGATTTAAGCCTATCTTGCAATCTGTTAAGGAAATGCCCAATTTGAGGGTCGTACTGCAGAAGGGTTGGTGTGAGCTCAACAGTATATCTGCTTCGGACTTCACCTCTATACCGAGTAAGGCGGATAGTTACTCATTCTGTCTGGGGCTCGCCGGCTTGTCGTATTCTTGTCTTGTTAGACTTCAAAGAGAGAGTATTCTTTATTTGCACGCCTCCTGAGCGTTGCCCGAAATGTGGCAGGAAGCCGGATGCATACTCACAGTAGGTTAACCATCTGATCGGCTGTCACTGGGGGATCGATCATGAGCTATAATGGAGTGGTGAGTGATGGTTTCTCATTTTTCAGTAATGGTTTATTCTGTGATGAATGTGATGGTTCATCAATAGAGGATGCTGAAGGGACGTGGGAATACGATATGTTGAAAGCATTAGGATCTGATAATATATCCTTCTTATCTGGTATTTATATTAATATTATATAATATTAAATACTTCCCTCCAACAGGTATACCACATGATTGGCTATTCCCTAAATGTTGTGCTGTAATGCATCATGGCGGTGCTGGTACCACTGCCATGGGTTTGGACTTCGGCCTTCCTACCTGTGTTATTTCATTCTTTGGAGACCAATGGATCTGGGGTAACCTCCATATCGCGGGCTTGACCAAAATCCCTTCCTTCAGGTGGCCTCCTTGAGCTTCGCGGTGCTGGGCGTTGCATACATAGAGATAACGCCAGTGTGAAAACCATCCGCCCGGCCTTGGAGGGCTGTATGACGAAGGAAGCTGTCGCTGCCGCTAAGACGTTGCAAAAGGGCTTGCTGGTAAGTTGGACAGTTGTGGAGTTCATTGCAGCATTTTCCTGTATTGTTAGGATGAGCGAGATCGAGGTATGGGTGCTCATGAAGCAGCTCTTAGTTTCCAACGTCAATTACCATTAGAGCTAGTTACTTGTGAATTATGTAGAGTAATGGCTCGATGGGAACCAGATATGTCATATAGGCCAAGAGCAGCTGAATATCGTGATACAGTTAGAGATATTGGTTTATGTAATATAATATTATTAACCATAATAATATATTAGTTATATTCAGGTCCGGTATGTGCTGTTACATTAGCTGAATCTGAAGGATTAGTAGTAGCACCATTCCGAACAGCTGATTGGGGCAGGACCAGAGGAGGCATCCTTTATGTTCATTTCGTACGTTTTAGCATTATGCATTGATGACTCCGTTAACTGTCATCTTCACTACAGGTTAAGGCTCTTGGTGCCGCAACGGCAGTTTTCAAGAGTATGATCCAAGGCGGTCATACTGGGGGAGTGTATGGCTTCTTCATTGGTAAGGAATCGCTCTTGAACTAGGAGAACCATCACCCGTATCTCAGGAATTGTCGCCGGCATTTTCGAGTTCCTTGTGTTCATCGTTCTCGCTCCATTTGTCTTTATTCGTGATAGTTGGTGGGTAGCCACTCAGTTGGCTCAAGGAACTGCAGGTAGGGCGCTCAAGCTTGGTCAATATGTACTGAATGATATCATCAGACGGTCGACAGCACGGTGGATTCGATACTAAGTTGTGTGACAGGGAACTCCTTGAAGGAATGGTCAGCAGGGATACGGATAACGTTACGATTTTGTAGGTGGTATTGTCTTTAGGTTGTGGTACATGATGAAGCAAACCACGACATCCGGGCTGTTGCAAAAGATACACTGAAGGAGGATGATGAAGTGCTAAGTGCAACAGAGACAACGAAATTGACGGAGAGGACAGAGAGAGCCCTCAATGAGCTAGTACAGAAGTAAGGTGCCCTAGGAGTTCAGCAGCAGTCGACTAGCTATCCCGTCTCAGCCGATCTCGAGTACAGAGAATGACCGAAGCGGTCTGCCAGCTGTTCGAGCGTCGTGGAGTCGGTATTGAGCTCACAGCTAAGAACGCGTATGAAGAGCCGCTGATTGAGCGGAAGATGATAATAGCCGCTGAAGACGATGAAGCTACGAGTAGTGTCGAGACAACACCTGAGGCTCGCCCTTCGGTACCTGATATGGCAGAGTAGTTCAACGCTTGCCAAGTAGCCTTAGGCAATTACATTGCCTCCTTTCCCTCTCAATGCTCTTTTCCTTATGTGAGCAGCAGCATGTCAATGAACCTTATGTATAACAGTGATGTAGTATTGAATGATGTGCTCACTTAAAAACTGTCAGTATTCGGTAAATTACCCGCCTTGGTGAATTACTCGCCTTTTGTAACCTCGACTGGCGTCACCTAGTCATCCCGCTACTGCAATTTGTCTATTTCGGCAGCAGCCAGCCTTCCTATATGTTGAGTTCGGTTATCGATTTTACTGATTGGGCCTGCAGCTTCGGGGTACTTTCTTCTACCGTTATGACACAATGGTCCAGCACAGTGCCGCCCGGGTGGCAAATTGTTTCAGCTCAGGATACCAAGCCGTACCGACAAGCATATACTTTACGAGATCGAGTGGTTCCTATAAAAACCGGCCTACCCCCTGCCAGGCCAAGGATGAGCTTGTTAGGCGGAACGTATAGGCGCCATTGCTCTAAGTGCCCCGAATACTCCTATACAGACCCCACAGCATTGCGGCAGCATTGCAAGAGCGAGTGGCACGTTGACAATGTGAAAAGGTCTCAGAGTGGCTTGGCGCCATTAAGCTACGAGGAGTGGTTACAGCTGTCTTTGGCATCTGACTCTGAAGAGCCCACTGAGGTCGATTCTGAGGAGGAAGAAGCCGAGGAATTCTCTGAACCGGAGATTAATGGTTTTATAATGGATAATTATCCATGGAAGATTCTAACTAACTGCTCGCCGAGGATAGCGCTCGCTTCGACAATAGATCCTGACGTTTGGGCCAGCTCAGAAATAGTGGTCGTTTTACTCTTCCGGAGCGGGAGGTTTGCCGGATGTGTCTGGGATGGTGATGGTAAAGTTATAGAACATACGACCTTTAAAAAGTGCACAGTTCGACGGAAACAAGGCGGAGCTCAGAGAAACTTCGAACAAGCTAAGTCGATGGGCGCGTTTATGAGGCGAACGCAGGATGCCAAGATCAGAGAGGATGTCTCCGAGTTGATATCCGACCGATGGCGAGAGTATCTATCCAATCCAAAAGCGTTAGTCCTAGTTGGCTCCCCAAGGCAGGATCAGAACTCTGTCTTCGTGGGGCCATTGAAGAATGGCTACAAGGACCCTAGGGTGGCTAAGGTGCCACTGACATTCAGGGCACCGACGTTCACTGAGACCTTGAGGGTATATGATGTATTGATGCGGGTAATGGTCGAAGTGCCCCCTGATGATTGATAGACTGCTGTATGCCCCATTTACTGTACAGTAGAGGTGTAGAATTAACTAGCATTATCGCTGGTCACATCATGCTCGTTTTGTTCGAGTTTTCAATCTTGTTGTCTTTGGAGTTCCCCTTAACTATATGGCTGCTGTTCGGACCGCCGCCCAGAGCCGCTTTGACGATCCTGCATTCCAAGGGTGAGATCTGTGGCAGTGCGCCGACCAAGAGCATGCAGGTACCGGTGGATGGACAACTCAGTAGAGAGTCGACGTGAAGGGGAAGCGAGTCGCTGCGCTAAACTCTACACCGAAGTGGTGGCTAATGTAAGGAGCACTTAGCCGGCAATGTGCTTAAGAGAGATGCAGGCTAATAAGCTGTATCGAACATTACATCCCGAAGAGGAGGACGAAGGTGATCTTGAGATTGGCGTCTTCGGCACGCAGTAAGATAGTTTTCCCAGTCTGATGGGAAAGAATACGGTACACTAGATACAGCCAGCCGGTATTGATGGTTGGTCGTGTGTGCTGTGAAGCCGACGAGAATCTTCAACCAGTGCCAGAGCCGTTGAACCTCAATCCACAGAGCCTTCTACTGGAGCCTATCTTCACTGGTACCTCATTTACTTACTAATTATTACTTAATTTGACATTCAGGAGGTCCAGGAGTGAGTGGCCGAGGCAGGAGACTCGTCCTTAACGTGCAATCTTTGGACAGTTACACGGGTAGTACTGCCAGTTGTTCAGTAGTGATGCCCATCGTCGTGGCAGTCTTTCCTGGTTGTGTGGTGGGCGTTGTTGGGCGTACAAGCCCCAATAGTTGCGGATCGGAGATTCTCGCGGAGGCGATGGTAACTGGAGCAGGCGAGCAGTGGGTGAAGAAAGATGCCGTAAACGAGTAAGAACTGTGATTCCAGCATTATGGGGACAGTTCTTCATCAGACAAACTATCTCCTTGGAAATAGCTCACACCGACGGGTCACCCATTCATATTGTCTGCGCTAGTGGGCCATTCCAGACCATCAAGGGAACAGCGAAGGGTGGAGAGAGGCTAGATATCCTTTCAAAGTGGGGCTTCTGGTATCGATATCTTTCCTCTATAGACGACGCTCAGGTATATATCTGACTTTAAGCCAGCGGTACTTCTTTTGATGGGACCATTTCTGGATGCGGATGTGATGGAAGCTACGCTGTTTGATGGGGTACTCGAGGAGGAGTGTCAAGGAATGTTCCTAAGGGTTTAGGTGGAGAATCCTGTCAGTTTTGAAGACACATTTAACAAGGCAATACTTCCAAGGATTGTCAAGTTGGCGCTTGGGTGTCGAGAGACTAGAACGCATGTAAGAAGGGAGGCACTCTAAGCTTTGTAGAACATCCGCCCGTGAAGCGCTTGGTGCCGTGGTTATCCAATAGCAGCTCCCTGCGTAGTGATGCGATGGCTGTAGGATTCGGTCTAGAGCTACTGGTTTGGTTATTGATCACTGTATTGATAACTCCTATGTGTCTTCTCTTCGCAGCTCATTATCATCCCTTCCCTTAACGAGTGCTGCTTTAACTACCCCTTGCCTCAGCCAACGTAATAACATTGCATCTCAACTAGTAAGAGTATTAGTCATATTCAGGCTCATGGCAATGCGGGCCTATGAGCCTTGGGCTACTCTGGCCAAGCACTTAGAGCCGATGCGTCATGTAGCTTTACTTCTACACTTTGTCGATAGATACCATTGCGCAGGTTCGGCTCGGGCCTAATCCATGCTCCATACGCCTCAACGATGTCACCTTCTACGTCACCTCTGCTGGTACTGACAGGCTAGATGTGGCTTGCGGACATTGAAGTATGTAGATCCTTTCAAATCCTTCACCAGCGAGATTCTCAGCAAGGCACCTGGGAACGAGAATCGTCCTAATAAGATAGAGCTCGCATTAGAGCAGGTGTGGCGACTAGTATTATTCGACCCGATCTCATTGTACTTAGTTCGTCTCCCATCGGTCTTTATTCCCTATGAGCCCGTCGCCTCTACTTATCGATGCCAATAAGCTCAGGGCTGGCTCCCTTAGAATGCCTGACGCTACCGGCATAGTGGTAGTCCAGCCCTTTATTGGGGACTCCAACAGTGCTGCTTGGCTCAGGTCTTCCCTTCGATAGTGCATCATTTCAGTAAGCAAATTGGTGGTCGACTATTCCTGAATTGTGGAGTGTTTACAAAGTAGCTATCTTCCAGCGGTTCCAAGCCTAGGATGGTTTTACTTCGTTCAGAGGCACCGGCTCAGGAAGCATGCTCAGCGTGTTCATCTCGCCTGGTGGGGAGAAGAGCGAGAGCATCGAGAGTCGAGTTAAGACTGAAGTCATTAAAACCTAAGATATGCAGGAGCTATATTGCACGCCAATTACATGAGTTTCGTCCTCCAGCCGCTTGCGTTGTTGCTTATTGCATTCTGTGCAGTTTTTCTCCACGTCCAGGTTAGGAATTATGATATCCGATATCCGCAGTATTGTCGGGGAAGGCTGGGATAAGTGAGATAGATTCCTTAAACGCGGTGTGGTGGGGCAAACCTTTCTGTCAGGTATAACAAGATGACTCCTCAGAAGGTGAAGCTACTGGATCTTTACATAGTGTAAGGCTCTTATGTCACAAGGCTACTGTTATTATTCATTGCCTTCAGGTTTTTAGCCTATCTGGCAGCTATGCAATTCAGCTATATGTGGTTGGTTGGAACCTTCCCTTATAACTCCTTTCTCTCTGGCTTCTGGGCCACTATGGGCACTGCTGCTCTCACTTGTAAGGGAGCTACTTCATGGTCGAACCCGGGACCTGACTGGTGTGTTTAGGCTGCTATCGTATTCAGCTGCTGAGTGGCCGTGAAACCTTCAAGGAAGTCGGCCCTGAGAGGGCGTACGCAGACTACCTTGTCTGTGCTGGGGTAACCTTATCAATTCAAAGGGTACCATCTCAACTCCAATTTAGGTACTTTTTTTCAGCTGCGTGAACTTCCTTGGTTAGAATGGATTAGGATGCCGAGCTGTCGCTCTGCTACTTTCATTATTGACTGCTAGCTGTCTTGCGTTGTGCTTAGTCGATGATACTTGTTATTGTTGTAAGTACAACCAAGGCTCCGTGGAAGCTATGACCTACTACCGTGGGGATCGGTCAGCCTCCAGTTGGGCACGTAGCGATGAAAGGATGAGAGGACATCCTCCTTACTCTCAATCGAGCCGAAGGGAATCGAATTCTGCGGCTGGCGTTAGGGGCCTACCAGACGAAGGGAACCCGGAAGTTTACGAGATTAAGATTCTTGTCCCGGACACCGAAATAAGGAAGATTATTGGATACCGAGGAGAGACAGTGGATAGGCTGGAGAATCATAATAGGATTAAAATAATATCGGCAAACAATGGAAACTTCTTTCCAGGCAGCCAGAAGCAAGAGCGTAAGCGAAAGGTCCCCGGTTCAATCCCTAGCGACGGAACATATTCGTCTGTGGAAAGTTATCGATGAGGCTAGTCAGATGCTTGCTGCTTGCTGTTGCAGGAGCTGTTCGGATAGTTGGACGTTACCGTGATGTGCTACGAGGGCTAACGCAGATTGTGGAGATGACAGAGGATCCGAACGACCCTCAGATTTATGTAGTGCGAGGCGAGGGGCGCTGGAACGGATTATCGATTGGCGATTATCAATTGGCAATTTACTGAAGGGCCGATTGGAATTCGGGAAGAGGGCCTTGTGGTTGATCAGTTTGTTGTACCACAACGGTGTGTCCCTGCTATAATAGGGACTAAGGGGGCTAGAGTAAGGGGAATAAATGATCGGTATGATACTAAAATAGAGGTACTAATGCTGCCTTTACCTCTTACCTCTATCATCTTATCAGGTTTTCACCGATCAAGAATACCGATGTGCATTTGCTACTGATGAGAGTGTTGTTAAATGTGCATTATGGAAGGAGCGAATGCCTGCTAGTAACTACTACAGGTGGACGTCTTTGTATCATTTGCATGCAGATACCAGACTAAGTAAGCAGGAGAAGGTATCAGCAGCGGCGATGGAGTCAATTGACGCAATGGCTCATTCACATTATGGTAATCTTCATGACGACAGGAACAACTCCTCGCTTGCTAGAAATTGTCAGATGGGTTCGAAATTTGGCTGCTTGTACTTTAGATAGCGGCCCATTCAGCTACAACCAGCGAGTGAACTATGAGGTCTCTGGCCAAAGAGAGCCCCCGTATCGATTGGGCCGAGGTGAACCTATGAGAAGCGACCCACCACTGCCGAGAGGGTCTTTTGGAGGCCATTCTGCATCGTAATATCTTAGCGTCGCGGCCAGGGAGGGTTACACGTGTGTTTGTCAGTAACCAAAACCCGGCTGCCTATGCCTCTGGCCGGAGCCAGTCATCTTGGGGATGGAGTCAGGATAGCTACAATGACAATTGGAAGCGGCGCCGGTCCGGAAATGCCTGGGATACGTGGGCTGATGACCGCCATAGAAGCTCATCGGGCCAGCAACGAGGTGGCCATCGCGAGGAGCAGGCGCCAACTCGTCATGGCCGGATTCCGCAGTGGGAGACAGCAGAGGAGGATCGTAATAGAATGGAGCAACGCCTCTGTTAAGTCTCGTATGACCTATCTTCAGGGAGCCTACGAGAACATACACGATTCCGTTCAAAAAAGCCAGTTAACGAAACCCTAGCGGTTGCAGCCGCAGTTGTGAAGGGAAATGAGGATGTGGGTTAAAGTGGGCAGAACATTGGCATTATAGATTGACTGTTGTTAGATGATGCCCCTGCAAAGCACTATAGTACTACCAGACATACCTGCTCATGCAGCTGCATTAATAATAGGAGGGCAAGGCTCCATGGTGAGGGAGGGCAGATCAAGCAAATAATTCCGTTCAACTCGACTACATGCTGTAGTGGCACTGAAACCGTTGATCGATCCGGCCGTTTTGTTGTCTTGGGCGAGCGCTGCCGAGTGGTTGTTCGGCTTTAGATACGTGAGCTGAAGGAGTCCAGCGGCGCTAATGTAGTAGTGAGGGAGCGCGGGGTAAGTCGACGCCTATCTGCCCTGGTTGAATTGAAGCCGTATCAGGACGGCCCACGGAACGTGCTCATATCGGGGCACCTGTCTGCCGTGCATGGTGCCATGCTTGCAGTTTGTGAGCTCATACAGTTGGCTGAGGGAAAAGGAAGTGTAGGTGGCTGGAACGGGTTGACAGAACCGTGCCCATTATAGGACCCTGCAGCGGTTTCGCATCGGGGAGGAATGCGGAGTCTAGTGGCTAAGATGGTACATACCATTCCAAGCACCCTGTCGGTATTTTCTTATTTTGTCAGCTAGCACTGAATCAGCCAAGTTGTAGCACTGCGGGGAGGGAAGAGGGAGTGGGTGGGAAAGAAGGTAAAACTGAAGCTGTGGAGGATGCGTTTGGAGGTAGTAGTGTTCATGGGGCCAGCCATGGTGAGGAAATGCTAAGACTAGGGAATGCTTAGACGGGGAAGAAGACCGGCCAGAGAAACGAGCGAGAATGTTGGAAGGTGTCCCTGAGATGAACGTCGAGGAGGGAAGCACCGAACAGGTATACTAGTTCAGAAGGTGTAGGATGACAGGCGCCTATTAGGTCCCTGAAGCTTTGAGCCAGGAGCAGAATGATGAAGTAAGCGAAGAGATTGATACTGCCGAGATTGGGCCTCCACCCTCATCGCCTAGGGGCGATTATGAACAGTGAGTGTGGTCGTTATAGTACTACGTTGAGGCAGCAGCCCACGGATTGTTGAGTTACCTCAATTAGTCTGGGCCGCCTTAGAGGAAGGACGCCTTCACAATGACAATAAAGAGGCACTTTCGGAGTGTACCGTATCCTTCGAAACCTGGTCGGTGGTCGGATCATATCTTAGTTGTCCATTATAAGATGGCACCCGTCAATGCAGCTATCACGTACAGTAATAATAACGGTAAAACCCGGCTCACAGAGTGTAAGGAGTTTAAGTGCTGAGGATACATCATCGAGTATCCCTCTCAGCTGTGCTGCTTTCCTTTGCCTCTTTCTCGGCAACGGCTGGAATTCAGCAAACCACGGAGAAGTCACTTCGAGGATCCTTTGCCAAGAAGTAGTAGTGTCTCCTGCTATTGGGGTGTGGAGATGGTGCTCAGCTTCCTGATTTTCCTTCTGCCACTGTATCATGGTGTCTCAGACTGGCTCTGCTGAAGCCGCTTTTCGAGGACTTGTCGAAGCCACCTGAAGAACGCATAAGAGCGGCAACGAAGTCCTCAGAGGCGCTCGATCGACAGGTGAATTTGGGAGGCTGCGTGAATGCGTGAATTCGGGTATGGTTAGAATGAAAAAGAAGCGGAATCACATAGAGCTGAAATGGCTGCTTTGAAAAAGAGCATCGGGACCGCAGAACGAGACGGCGACCTGTCGAAGAAGTCTCTGCGGGTAGGGGGGCTCCATCTTGAAGGTTAGACTGCTGTATAAGGCACGTTTATCAAAGGCTAAGCAGGAGAAGGAGGATTGCATCGCCGAGGTGAGGGCTGACCTTACTGCCGCTGTGATGCCTTCCTCGTTCAGTATGAGAAGCTACTGCAGGAAGCTAATAGGGAATTTGACAAGCAGCGGGAGAGCCTGAGCAAGCAGATTGAACGGGTAAGTCACAGGGAGTTCTCATCCCAATTGGAGCCGCCCTATTGTTTCTTTCTGTTGCGTACTGTATTTCTGTGTGTGTTTCGCTACAGGCAACTCGACAAGTAGAAAGTGTCGGAACAAAGAGAGCTACAGCTGAGAGGAAATCTTCCGAGTTGGAAGTCCAGAACGATTCTCTACGAAGAAAGCTGAACGATGCAGGTAAATGTAGAGATAACGTGCCTCATAAGCATCACCATGCGCCTTCAGAGACCCAGGTGAAGGTTCTCATCAAAGAGATACAGGCGTTACGCAGTGGAGGCCATAACCGTTCAGCATGTTCAACACAGGCCGAGCTAGATGGAACCAATGTCGATGCATCAATGAGTAGATCCCAATGCTCTCCAATCCTTGTAATGTGTCTTGTATAATCAGTGTTTGATTCCGAGGTCTCGGCGGTCATGGGTGCAGCCCCCAGCAAGCTCCCGGCCAGTCGGTCGGTCATTGTACTGGACGGTGTGAGTGAACTGCGCAGCAGCAACGAATCAAGTACAGTCTCTCCTCTCAGTGCTAACAGGAGTGTAAGTCTTGTTTTAGGTAACATTATTGGTAAAAAGGCCCGCAGTAAGACCGTGATCATGGAAGGGGAGCGTGACCCTACACTAGTGAGTTAGTTGTAGTTGCGATGGAGCGTATCGTCTGTTGTAGAAACGTCACCGCAGTGGTCGCCCGGAGTCGAAGACTGCTGCCACACCTGTAGGCTATATGAGCATTCTAAAGGGGGCATCAGTTGATTTCTTGACCAGGCGCTTATCCCTGAGGGGCAGTCTCCTCCCAGGAAGCGGCCACACTGGAACCGCAAGGGAGCTACTCCAGTAGCTGAGCGTACACGCTCACGTAAGGCTGCTGTTAACGCCGATGGAAGCGGTTAAACTTGACGACGACTTTCTGTTAAATGAAGCCTCGTCTATGCATGCTTGCTGAGATGACATCTCCTGAATTGCTCACTGAGCAATCAATTTGATCATTATTATCACCGCGTGCCTGTGTAGCGTTTGAACAGTCCCATACGATAATGAAACTCCCTCGAACCTTTAGCGAACTGTCTGCCATTATAGAAAGTGTGTTGCTCAAACTCTCCCATTACCGAAGATGTAATACAAATGTGAAAACACGTCAAAAGCAACTGACAAGGAGTCGCACAACTCGGCACGAACGTAGACAACACCGCTATAGCTCCTTAGCTGAATTTCAGCAAGATTCGGTATTAGACAAGGACAATTTCTTCACATTCGAGGCCGGCGGCAACCGTCGCACCGCCCTCTAGCAGTTAGATATGTAGAGGTCTTCGTGAACCATGTGTCGGTACTGTATTGGACTTCTCCGGGAGAAGTTATCTTGACGGAATGCTCTTGATAAAGATCGCGGGGCTTTTTAGCGCTTCGACGTATCGGATTGATAATGACATGGAACTCAACACGCTCCGTTCGCAATAGATTGTCATGCTCATGACGAAACATCCTCTACTTCTTCTTTCCACCTTTCTTTCCCTGATGATCACAAATCCACAAACTCCTTCATGGACGGAGCAGCCCACCTTCTTCTTCATGGCCTTGCGTAGCTTGTGATAATCCTCGCGCTGCAGAATTCCCCTCCAATAGGACTGAACCGTTGATGCCGCATCATCCAGTCGAGCTGCTTCTGCTCTGATTCTGCTTCTTCGGGCTTCATCAATGAGATTCTCTGCCTCTATTCGGCTGTTCTCGGCGTCAATCTGTGATCCCGGGAATGTGATTGTACATGCGAGACATCATAATTTACTTACGACGTCAAAGTGGTCCCTCAGACGGCGGAATATCTCTCCTTCTTTAGCCATATCATCAGCCAAGAGTCGACGCTCAGCCGTAAGTTCAGCAACCTATGGAGTTGCCTGCTTGATAGTCGTCTAGCACTCATCCTCCCACGCGTGAATCGAAGTTCTTAATGAGGTTGTCTAGGTCGGTTTCGCGGCGAAGCTTCTGCTTTCGGAGTGCCTCTTCCTGGTCTCTGTTGGAATTGCGCAGCGCCTGCGACTAAGTATAGTATAAACTAAATAGCAATCAACCGAAGACCATGTAAGCCTTGGTGGAAGTGTCAAGCTCCTTCTCGAGGCTCTCCTCCTTTGCCTTCCATTCATCGCAGAGATTCCTCATGCGACCGCCGTACTTTTGATCTGAGATTGCCGTGTAACCATCTAGCCAGCTTCACGCTCGCTACTGAGCTGCCTTAGTTTGAGCTCGGTTGAATCTCTAACATCGATGAGATCTGCTTTTAGCTTGTTTAGAGTTTCTGTGCGAGCTGCTCGTGTTTTCTCCCTCTCAAATCTGACCTGCGATGGGAGCCGCCCCTCTAACGGTTTTCAATCGTTTGGATCTACGTGACTGAGTTTGCTCTCAAGCTTGGCTTTACGATCACTGGCCGCTCGTTCCCTCAGCAGATAATGTGCTACAATGTCCTGCCTAGACCTCTCTTCTTCAACAGTCGTGGTGATGCGCTTCAGTATAACATCCTACAATACCGGATAGGAGCATGAAACAAAGCATCATCCCCACTTGCATTCCTGCGAGGGTTCTGAGAAGTTGCAATAAGGCAACTGGTCTCTGAGACGAATCTTGAAGCCTGCGAAGCTCCGTGATGATACCAGGGGCCGCCTTCATGCGTCTGAGATTGGACATCACTAGTACACAGCAGAACCGTGGAAGAACCTGCATAAGTCGGATGTGCTCTTTTTCAATCTATCTACGGTTTCGCGAACATCATCATTGTCTTCTTGAATTGTGAAAGTGCCTACACTCTCCCACAAAAAAGCTGAGTGTTCACTATGGTACCATCGCTATTAGTATTAAGCATCACGTACAGATCTTCCAGCCTTATCTAAAAGTGGAACGGATATTAGAATATATCTAGCGGTCTGTAGGGATACTTGTTCGGAGAACTTCTTGACGAAATCTTGACCAATGTGTTCAATTGCGCCTCCCCCACCTTCACCTTGAAGCCCATCGAGGACCTATACAAGTTACGTACCCTCGAGGCTGGAGAATCACCCTGAGGCAACAACACCTGTTGCGTTATTAGGGTTAAGAAGGTCGTTCTCCCTTTAAGTTCGTCCATGATAGCAAGCACTCGCTGGGCGTCTGCGTTTATGGGTTTAGCTAACATGGTAAAGGCTATCAACTCGAGACAACATTTTTGTGACGTTACACTGACCTGAAGCGTCACTAGTTGCTGGTCTTTCCTGTGACATTGTAATAGCTGATTGGACAAACTGCGATTTACAAGAAAACAACCGAAGAAACCGCAACTCACGAGCCTCGATACGAGCCCGACTATCGCACCAAGTTGCACCCAAAGACCGGACTGCCCCTGTGCTACATCAAAGAACCCCGCGTTTCTCACCGGATACGGAAAGCATTAACTTTGACTCAACAATCCCGTTTCATGGAATGAGAGAATGAAAGGAAATGCCTGAAGTGTGAACAACGGGGCCAATTTCTCGTAAACTCCCGCAGTGGCACTGCGGCAGAACGAGGCAAACACCATCAGATGGGACATAACATCACCCGATGGCGGAAGCAACCTCCGCGAAGACAATCCACACAACGAAATTCGACCAATCTATCAGCTATGCGAAGAACCGTAGACCAACGCGTCGGTTACAGGTAGGTACAATCACTGATAATGGATACTATTTAATAATACATGGTTCGCTATGCTACTTTCTCACAGCCTTTGATATGGAGGAGCAAGACAAGAAGCACACCATTCCAAGGTATACGATAAATGGCGCCGTGCGCCGGATCAGAACGCCCAAATACACCGCCAAGGGCAAAAAGGGCTACACAAAGGGGGAAATACATCCCAAGGTCTTCACTTACTTGCACTGTGTACGTCTACAATCGTACATAAGAAAGCATAACCATCACGACAGTGACGAGTCGAGCACAGAACTCATATACGACTAAGGTACATAGTTGGAGGCGAGTAGAAGACGATAGTACAACATTAACGAAATGAATATCACAGCATAGTCCGGAACATCGGGACCCATACGATCGAGTGATGGTACAGGACAACCGGAAAAACCCGACACATTGCTGAACAAAGGTATACAACACTCACACTGTCATGTGGCTTTCAAGGACTCGGAGGACCCTTGAACGGTCTGAAAGCGCAAAACAATTAACCGTGCCTAAGAGCGTCCTCCATCGCTGATGCGATGTGCCGAGCTTACTGGCAGCAACCTTCCTAGCGCTTGGCCTCTTCGGTTTAAGGGAGCCCAAGAACTGCTCTAGATCTTCACTGGCTCTAGGCTTGGCAGAATTGATCTGGGTGGAGGCTTCGACTCCGTAACAATCAGTGATCATCGACATAGCAAGAACGAATATCACGATGTAACGAGAAAAGCGCATACAGTAGCAGCGAAGGCTGCGCAAATGATAAAGGCTGAAGAAATATACTCAGTAGCACTTCTGCGACATAAGTACACGACAATTACATAGAACATAGACTAGACTTAGACTTACGATAGGAACTAATACAGAGAAGCCCACATGCCCCTCTCCATTCATTGCCTCTACACTACGATGGGGCGTAACCGTTGTGCCATATTTAAGAGGGCCCCGGCTGCGGTTGCGCATGCGTGCACAGCTAGCTCTCCCATGTGGCTCGCCCATAAACAAATCGTTAGTTGAAGTGCAATCGCGGATAGCCAGTAGTATTATTGATTATTCGTATCAGGAGTATGCTAGATATGCATACAATGCCGAAGACAACCCTCACAATTTTGTGTCACATTCTCATCAAAAGTTACGTTCTTCGGTCAGTCCGAGAGCACACAAAAAACGCGCCCTTACGTTGCGCGACATCGATGCAAGTTTGAGAGTGCTCGAAGAGAGAGAGGAACTTCTCGTCACCGTCCCGTTCAGTTATAGGATAACTCTCCTTTATTTTTATGGCAGACGTCTTCTGTGCTATCCCAGAGTGCAACAACGAAACACTTCGTGTGTTGTATTATCCGCAAAACCGGATTGATCCCGGAATAAAGCCAGAGTGGCTCTCCCGAGTCGCGGTCAATGCGCGCATGGATGAGTTTGGTAGCGAACAGTTGACCAGATTGCATATTCATAAGCTCTGTTACATAGAGGCTCCTACAGAGTGTGGAGCTTTCCTTGGCGAAGCGAATGTCACACTTGAGGGGTTAGAGAAAGCGTTTGCCTTTGTGGTACATTGTATACATTTCGACGCACTCGGAGCACAATGCAAGATACACGCAAGGCTGTACAACCTTCCATCCCTCTTGAAGCCATCTTCGCCAGTAGAAATGGAGCCGGGGCACCTAGTGTGCGCGGAAGGGTTAGTATCGGCAATCTGGCCACGATACGACGCCTTTCTTGAAGCCCTTCCCTCACCATGCGGGGAATGTTTTTATACGTCATCCCGCCTGACGTCCGATGGCTCCTGTGAAAATTGCGGGGTTCGAAAACGTCGGCAGCAAGAGTCAGCGCAATGTAAAGCTTCCTGCTGCTCCAGAATGCAATTGAGGATACAAGATTACGGGATGGCGGTCCGAGAAATAATCGTCGAGGTTAGCGGAGAGGTGGCACTTCACGAGGCGAAGAAATGCTTTCAACTTGGTGCGCGGACGGTAGCAGCCGTGCTCCTCTGCTCACTTGTGAGTAGGTGAGCAAGTACGTGTTGCTGGAATCATCGATAAGGAGGTTGTGCCACTTCCCCAACCCATGAACAAGAACAAGAATTGTCCAGGCTTCCGGCTCATACTCAAGGTGTGCGCAAAACCCTTCGCTCGTTTGAGTGCCTTTGGAGCACTTGATCAGATGCTTAGTGAAAGCGGTATACCCTCTCTATAGCGTTGTGGGACTTCGTACCTCACTCAGGTGGCTTACATGATTCCATTTGAACCGGTCCCCTCACTTTTCTATGGCACCAGATGCTTTGACCAAAGTCTAAGAGATACATTCTCTGAAAAAGTATTGGCGACTTCTTCCACAGCAGCCACAGCAGGAACAGCTGAAGTAGTGCCAAGTTGCTGCTCGTCCTATGCTTGGTATCTACGTCTCGCATTTCTCAGGTAGCTCGGCGAATCAAAACTATTTTTAATGGTAAGACCCTCTCACATAACTCGTTTATGCCGGTTGCCTGTTGTACTGTACGAACTTCTCCGGGCCTGGTGACCGCCCCAGTCCGTTAGAATCACGACGAAAGCATCATAGCGGATATTAATCTTCGCAGGTCACATCCTCACTTCAGTGGCCGCTTCAATGTTCCCTTCATTTCGACAAGAACAGGCGCGTAAGATAGCTAAGGCGCTCATACTTGCAGTCGCAAGTAAGCGGTACCTGCGACCTCCCAAGTCGAGCACCGCTGGGAATAGGTTCAAGCGATGGTTCTTTTGTCGGTGACCATCTGAGAATACTACTATTACAAGAGTCAGGTGACTCTTCGGCCTGGCAAGCCATGGTTCAAGTAGGCCACGCATCCCTCGGACTACATACGGTTATGAGTTCCTCGAATTAGGGAGTTACTACTGTTCACCCCGGAGCACTGCCCATGCGGTGTTGCTCTTCTGTGCAACTTCTTCCAAGTACCTCCAATGACAGCCATTGGGTTCGCGCAGGAGAGCTCGTAAGCATGCCTCAAACGGGTTAGGGGGAGTTTATGAGCATCACAGACAGGAATATCGTCTCGTGATGAGACAATAACGCGTAGCGGTGAGGAGCATCTTGAAACCGTTACGTTAGCATCGGCAGTCCCTCTTGGCCCACAGGGTCGTGTGCCAACAGGAAAGTTTAGTTGCTCGGGAGTGCGGCTGGTGTATGCCTTCTTGAACACATTGACAAGCTTCCCAAGCCCCAACTGAACGCCTTGGTAAGTGACAGGCCGATGAAGCCTCTGCCAGGTAGCAGCAGAGAAGCTGTAAAACATACAGCCCGAAGTGCTGTTTGTAGGCCTCTCCGTAAGAACATTCCGAAGGTGTTCGTTACTTGCCACGATTAACGTAAAATACGGCCGCTATGACGCCAGTCGGAAACTTGCTGACAATTTGGGACCATTGACTGTGGGCTGCCCCACACCTTGATCATGTTTCGACGCTCCTTCCCACTTCAGAAGCTTGCATCGTCATTCGACCTCATCCTTCTATCTCCAAGCGTCACACCGCAAGCGTCATACGTTAGAGGCTCTGGGGGCAAAGCTATACTGGATCTCCCCGAAGCGATCAGCTATCTGAAGTAGAAACTCATTTAGCCCTGTCGAGTTTGACCGTGAAGGTATGTGCGAGACACAAAGAGCGACTTACCATGGAGCGAAGAGGCTGAAGAGTATTTCAAAAAAAGGTTGAATCAACTTGGTGAAGGTCAAGAAACTCTAAATAGCTCTTCATCATCTCTCGCCGTTCAGCATCTCAAAACAACCACATGGCGGGAGTGACTCCGCCGGTTACCTCGGCCCTCCGCAAATCTACCCTCTTAAGGATGTGCCGAGGGTGTGCTAGGATAGAGCTTAGCGACAAAATTGATGTTGTCCACGTGAAGCAAGCATTAGAAGTAAAAGGTCCAGTAGTATACATGAACTGGTAGTTATGCTCTAAGCAGCCTATTCCGTGTGTCCAATCTACTAGGTGGTACGGTCTTAAAGCTTCTGAATCTAATTGTGAGACAGTGTATAGCCGATAGTTGTAGTAGTAGCAATTAGAGTAATCATCCTACCCGTTCTTGGAATACCTTGTTATATGCATTGACAAATGGTATCCTCTGGTGATGTAGATATATCTCGTGAGTGCTTCGATGAGGCAGGACGCGTTGGGGATATCCGATATTAGCGAAGAAGTCGCCCAGCATGTATCAATTCAAGACCCGAAGACTTGGACAGCATCGGCTGGTATGTGCCTTAGGAAAGCGCGGAAACTCGTACAGTTCGCCGTCGAGGCAAAGGGAAGGCTGCAAGACGAAGAGAGTTTCTCTCACTGTGTCAACAAGAATTCAGGCGAAGAGAGGAGCTCACCGGAAACGAATTACGGGATCTTGCCCGGGAAGTAAACGGAGCGGGGTCATCCTCCTTTGGCGATGCTGTTGACGGGCACTGTGTAGGCTGGTTGCGAGCTTGATGCGGAATGCGATGCCTTGATCGAGGAGGCAAATTACACTGGCTGCATTCTGAAGAAGTCAGGAGACGTGTACGAGTATTGCAGATGAGCACAGGAGATTCTCAATTGTCTTCGATTCTCAATTCCATGGTTTCTTGCCAAATACTGTCTTGTATTGCTCAAGTGTTAAAGATTGTCCTGAACTCGACCGGGAGTATCTATTCCAGAGTATCCTCGAGCCAAGCAACCTGCTAATGCCACGGGCCGGCGAGTAGGGAATGCGTTTTACAGCCAACTGAATATCTCAAATTGCGGAGGGGCCTTATAATTGTGAGGATCTCACTAGTGGGCGGCATGCCGCACATGCGTGCGTGACGTAGCTTGCAGTCTCCCACGGTGTCACGGAAAGATTCCCGTTTATTCTATTCGCACTGCGAAATTCGCAGAAGAGCTGTTGATGAGAAATCACGTTTCCAGTTGAGACTCTTGTAGAGGCTCTTTCTGATGGCAGGTTTCGGATAGTTTTGGTAGACCATGTTTGCCAGGGAGTCCGCCTTTATGATATTTTTCAGCTACTTGAAACCCGCATCATATGTCAGAGGTTTGCCAGGATGTCAATGAAACACCAAAATCTAGGAAAGGATTATCAACTATAAGAGCTGCATCAAGCCTAGTGATGACCGCTATAGGGCTGGGGATTCTGACTCTGCCCCGCGCGTTTGCCCAGTCCGGTTGGTTGGGTGGCTTCATCAGTCTTTTCCTCAGTTGTGGTGTCTCCGGGTATTGCAGTCTCGTCCTCTGGCGAGCCCTCTTTCTGGATCCACAAGATCGTGATAGGCCAGTAGGCTCAATTGAAGAGCTAGCCATGATTGCCCTCGGGCCGGTCGGTAAAGTCATCGTTGGTGTTATATACCACCTGCTCCTCATCGGTGTATGCTCCATGCTGTTAGTGGTTATGGCCGAGGCATTCTTCGTTATGAGCGGCGTCCTCAACAAACGAGTCTGGGTAGCTTTATGTGGAACGATGAATATCCCTCTATCATGGATAAGGCATATGAAGGATGTTGGGTTGGCAGCGGCAATCGGTGTGTTCTCGGTTACTGTAACGACTCTTATGATCATTATCTGCTGTAGCGACGAGATATCCACCCAGGACGTGAAGCCCGATTCCCAGCTTCTCCCTAAAGCTACATTGGTCTTGTTGTACAGTTTCAACAATTTCCTGCTATCCTTCACCGTCGGAGTGACCGAACCACTAATAGTAGCAGGAATGAGGTCCCCAAGAGACTTTCCGAAGGCTCTTATAATGGCTTTCACGTTCATCTTTGCCGTTTATGTAGCTGTTTCGGTTCTCGGGTATGTAGCGTATGGAAAGACCTTGAATGTTGTGGATTCAGTAGTCCAGGCGATCTGCCCACCGGGAGAGCCTCTCACGGTAACAGGTTGGATTCTCAACTTCATTCTCATTGTGCTCACAGCCATACACCTTCTTCTCCTCATGATGCCCACCGCCCAACTACTTGACTCATTTTTCGAAGGATGTGAATCCCGGGGGCGGGTGCTTAATGTCACCCTTGTGATTGTCCCCCGGACTCTACTTGTTTGCCTCATTTCCCTCATCGGAGTTGCGGTGCCCAGGGTGGACATCCTAGTCAAGTTCATGGCTGCGGCCTTTATTGTGCCAATAACAATTTTGTTGCCCCTTTTGACCTATGGAAGGCTCACGAGCCTCAATGGTATCAAACAAAACCCTTTCCAACTTATCATTCATTTCTGTCTAGCCTGCATAGGCGTTTTTGCCGTTGGATTCGGGATCTATGGTGCGATTGTTACCACGAATATTTAACTGCTTACAAAGTAGCATGTGGAATCCACTTTGGGATCTCCAAGCTTGTTTGCTACACTTAAGATTTCACACATTTCACAATATAATGACTCTTTTGTTAAGTCCAGAGTATTGTCGATGTACTATTTGACAGCTCGGATACACTCTCGTTGTCCTACAATAGAAATAGTGAGATGTGTGTTGCGACAATTTCTTCAGTTCTGTCTCTTTGCTATCCAGCGCATGCGTGCATGGGCTACCGCTCAAGTTGCACGCATGCACAAGGGGGGGTCCCACAAAGAGAACGGTGCGCTGCAATAATACTCGCTCTTCTAGGCTTGAGCTCATTAGGGCTTTCTTGACTATCCGACTAATGTCCTTCTCTGAAGATAAGATCGATGGCAGCGGCGGTGTTTCTGTTTGGCGCTCTGCAAGCAGCTTGGTTATGACTGCCATTGGTCTTGGGATTTTGGCTATGCCCCGAGCTCTGGCTGAATCTGGATGGGTCAGTGGTCTTCTCAGCCTTTTTTTGAGTGCCGTTGTCGCCGGCTTCGGTTGCCTCATCTTATGGAAGGCCACTTTTCTTAACCCTGATTCTAGAGACACACCTATGTCAACTTTTGAGGAAATTGGTAGAGTGAGCTTTGGCAAGGCTGGTGCTACCATCTCCTCCCTCCTACTGCACACCCTCCTAATCTTTGTATGTGCTGTACTCCTTGTAGTATTGGCTTCAAGCCTCTTGACTTTAACAAGGACCCTTAACTTAAGATTATGGATACTCATATGTGGAGTTATCTGTCTACCACTAAGCTGGATCAAGCACATGAAGGAGGTCGGTTTAGTGGCCGCTTTCGGCGTTGCGACTGTTGCAGCGGCAGTTATCTGTATTATGTGTGCTTGTATCGCAGCATATATAGGAGAAGAGAGTACACCGGATTACCAAGTATCCTCTGGGTCACCACTGGTGTTAGTCTCTACCTTTAACACTTTCTTATTGTCGTTCACCGTCAGCGTCACCGAACCTACCATTATTTCGGCTATGGAGAAGCCTCAAGACTTCCCTAAAGCTCTCTTAATGGCATTCACGTTTATTCTATGTGTATATGCGGCGGTGTCGGTGTTAGGATATCTAGCATTTGGCAACACCCTTCTCAGCCGCGATACCATAGTAGAGGCTATTGCTCCTCCGGGGGCCAGCCTTAGTGCGGTAGCATGGATTATTAATATCGTCATGCTACTACTGGTAGCTGTCCATCTACTAGTCCTCTTCATGCCTACTGCTCACTTCATTGACTCACTACTTCGTTTCGATGATATGAAGCGATGGCAGAACCCTACTAGGGCCGGTATTGTTCGTATCCTCACCCGTTCATTACAGCTTGGCCTTTGTATTGTCTTAGGCGTAGGTATACCCAGTGTGGATCGTTTGGTGGGCATTTTGGCAGCATTCTGCATTATAGTGCTATCTGTGGTGCTGCCTATTGCTTTTTACATACGCCTCAAGTACCTCAACAAAGAGCCCTTCAATAAGCTGGAACTCGCTGTGGCCCTTTTTTTGCTTGTACTTAGTCCCGTGTTCATAGGAATCGGTATGTACGAGGCTGTGACATCATAGAGGAGCGGTTAACTACTGGCGTTCGGGGCCATTGGGCGATTGATCATCTGAGTTTAAATATATAATGTTGTATCGTACAATTTTATCGCGTATGCGATGGGGAAGGCGAGTCTCCCTATTTCATTTTCCTTGCAGACTGATGTAGCAAGGGCTTTTCCGCCCCTAGACGTAGTGATTAGACAAATGTAATCAACTGTGCTGGTTGATAACCATGTACGTCAATTCTGACTGCCTTTCTAGTGGCGATTGCTATTATCATGCTCTCGAGATATCCGACGACTATATTGATCGTCGTTGGTAGGGACTCTTCAATATTCAATCTCTCATATTCTGTGCTGAGTTTCCAGTCCGCGATAGAATTCACATAGGGTAACCGAAGAACAAACCCTGTATCCAACTGTTTACTGGCCTCCACAATCTATACACTGTAGTCCTCCAAATTAACATAGAATATCGCGTTTTTGTGACCATTCTCTGCCAGATTTGCGACTCTGTGGGCTGAACTCAGAGAATCTCGTTCTTATACGCCCTTTAATATACCGCCCAGGCTTCAGCGTCGAACACTTACTGGTGATTGAGCCGCCTGAAGAGCGCCCTGCATCTTAGAATGAGGGGTGGCTATGCCTGCTCGTAATACTCGTCGGTCTACCAGCGGACCTATGGTTTCAACTTGAGCATGAGATCCTACGCTCGGCGTGATGAAAGCTATCATGGAGTTGACTATCGTATCGTTATTATTAGCAGAAGGGTACACCAATTCTCTTAAGTCATCGAAGAGAGCGATTCCTTTGTTGTGTGATAAACCGAATTGACCAAAGCGAACTGTATGATCCGTGTGTAGGATCGCATGTTCACTGGATTATACAATTTGCACAACTCAGTATTATGCTTCAGAGCGAATGGCAAAGTTTTTCTTCAGACCTCAGACGAGGTCAGCAAGTAAGCGGATGTTAATCATCATATACATTGATCTTTCACACAAGTTGGTCTCAGTTAGATCATTTCATTCAAATATCACTCAGGATAAGTAAGCGGAATGAATATCATCATTGATTAAATAACCAAATGCTCAAGCAGCATTCACTTGCATTATTCTCTCAGTTAGATCATTTCATTCAAATATCACTCAGGATAAGTAAGCGGAATGAATATCATCATTGATTATGCACTGCTTAATATGCAGCAATATTCATCAATGATAAATTAGTCAGTTAACATAATCAATAGTTGTATGAATATTAAATGATTGTGATGGTGTTGTTCTTCTCATGGGTGGTGCAATGAGCACAAATGCACGCATGCACAAGATTCCGACACGTTACTGGGCGAAGCGAGATTCACGTTCGGAGATAATCTTTACTGTGAGGTGCAAAAGCACAACCTACAGCAAGTATTGAGCTGTTAATGAAGCTAACTAAGCTTATCCACATTACCCCAGCCAAGTGTGATCGTTTAGAACTGGTGCTCATCAATAACCGTGTTCTAATGGATCGGTTTACGGTGAAATTCCTTTAACCCACATTCGACTCTGGTGCCTGAGTTCCTAGTCGGAACTGTCCTCTATTCCTATACATTTTGCACTGTCATTGAGTGTGCATGCCTTCATTGTTATTTCGTACATGATTTGGGTTTAGTCTTCTTTCAAGTGATGATATTTACCTACTCCATACGTTTGACTTAACCCAACAGAGGTGGCACATTGCAGTGTATTATTAAACGCGAACATTTCGATATAGCAACGAGAGCAGTTCTTATTTCATTACGGTGATTCCAGTAGAGATAGACGTATGAGTAGTAGTAGCAGTAATAATAATAATGATGAGGATGCTTAGTTACAGCAACCGCTTACAACCATGGTCACACAGAGACTCCTCCTATATGAGAGTAAGCCACCAGAATGTAGAGGCAGCAATGGTATCTCGTGGAACGATCGAAATGAGGTGGCGATGAGGAGCGACTATAATTACTAACCGCTAAAGACAATTAAACCATCTTTAGCTTATTAACAACAACATCAGCAACGAGGAGGGGATCATCATCAATACAGTCAGGATTAAACGTGATAGCGAAATCATTGAGCACCATAGCGAGCAAACAGTCTTTGAAGCCACTGAGTTGTTTGAGCAACTTGGGGATCACGCCCACCGAGGGAATTGCCCAATGTCACCAACTTCGATAGGAATGGTGCATCCTAACATCACATCAAAACACTATAATAACGCGGTAAGGCCACTGCTACTTACTCGCAAGTAGGAGGTCAACTGCTGTTGGAATGCCATCACCAAATCCCCTACCACTCCGAGGGCTGATTTTAAAGTGTCCGGAGAACCTGGTACCACACGGGAGTACGTCACCTGTGTCAGGACACCCTCAACCTTACTGCAGCCATCATCGACAATTTTGACAACAAACTCGAGGATGCTTTGTACATAGTCCTTCAGCATGTCCAATTTATTACCGTCTCTCATACCGTGAATCATACCTGATATATCCTCCTAACCCCAATGGACCCAGAGGTCAACAACAACACCTTACCAGTGTAAGCCTCTAAAACAGAGCTCCGCAAATCATTCACATAATCTATCCACTCCTCATCGGCATCAGCACTCGCCGTTATCGCGGTGGCCTGCTGTGCTACCATCATCACTGTTGGCAAGTACTTGGCGAATACTAAACCGGCAGCTCCTCACCCGCCCCAGCCCTAGTCCAATGCCTTACCTCCTTTAACTGCTAAGGCGACATCCGATATAGCTCGGAAAACATCAGGCTTGAGCTTCTTATCTGCGTCCTGGTTCTGCATCAACATTACCATGGCTTCCATCATCTTATCGAGAAGGGCCTCATTGGGACCTGCTCAAGATAGCATCCTTCAGAGCCATCCTACTGGCCACTTACCCTCAGCCAAGGTATCATCCAAGGCCCTAGCGAGATCACCAACAGCTCCAATAGCCATCTGGCAAACCTATAGGAGATTGTAAACCAACCTAGTAGAGTGAAATTGATGTTACTGAAAACTCTTCGTGGTTGCTGATTGCTGCTATAACAACTGGTCCAAATTGCGGCATATACTTGTTGAATTTCTGATAGAATAAATGTTTAACGGTAGTCAGCCCTATGATAGTTCGTATCCTTGCCCTACTACCTTTCCGAGAGCCGACGCCAAACTTGTCACCGCCAGCAACGCTTCCTCGTGCACCTGCCGCCATACAGCCTTATCCTCACACTACCTTCGCAGGGTCATCACTTACCACAATAGTGTTAGGATGAGATGATTGCTGTAGATGCTGATACAGCTCGAAGACCTGACTTAGCATTTACCCCTCAGTTCACCTCGCCCGCTAGCATTACCCCCATATACAGCTGCATAAGCTTATCTGCCATGGGCTCCATATCAGCACTGCCCTTCATTCGCTGTGTTACAACCTATCATACCACACTTCCTTCAAATCAGCGACCCATCCCCCTATTACCTGAAGGTTCCCGCATATATGACCGTGCAACTCCAACTCTTTATCGTTCAGTTGCTGTACCACAGCTGGGTTCAAAATCTGCCACAATAAAGAGCGTCGGAAATCCAAAGCCACCACCGAACTGGCAGCACCTGCTCCAATCTAGAAGCCATCTCCCCTGCCAGCTCCGGCATGTGCTTCTGGACATCCTTCCCACTGCTGCTAACAATGGAGCTTACAGCAGCATACGCTGCATTACGAAGGCCACGCTTCGCTCCGTCGGGGCGCTGATGCACATTTGCCATTTTCATACACCGTTAGCCGTCCTCACCTGAGCAGTCTCCAAAAGCCTCTGGACAATTTGAATGAAGTAAGGGGAGAGTATTGTAGTTGGTGCGTCCCGATCCTGGTCGCTGCCAAGTACATCGAATATCCAGCAACTGAGTGAGGGCATCAATACTGCATCATCTCCACCACCAACAAGCATTGGTTGCCTCCTTTTCTTACATATTAACAGCCACTCTAGGCTCGTCCTGGAGCTTAGCAAACAGCACCGGTATAAGCTCTGCCAGCATCTGAGGGTTCTGCGCGAAGATAGGCGTGTGGAATTGAGCGATCCTGCCAAGGATGTCATGAAAGCTATAACCACACCACCATACCGTCCGATCGTCCACGCTGCAGTGTCCCTTACTGCCGCCGATTGGTCATTCAAAGCGGCCACTATATGAGGAAGCGACTGACATACATACCATTAATACCTTCCAATAGGGCCCAGCCTACCGCTTGAACTGGTGGCCCCAGCTTGGCGGTTGAAGGACCGTCCATAATAGAACCATACCTGACCATAGCCTTGCCAACGCCTCCAACTGCGGACATTACGCTAAGATAGCTGCCTCCCTATGATGCCAGTCCGGCGCACCAAAGTTGTTATTCACAAAGACAAGTACCGGCTCCACACACTCATCCCCCACAACCTGAGCCACTAGGGAAAGGCAAGTGCCAGCCGCCATCCCTGCGCTCCACGTATCATCGTCATCATCTTCATCCTAAATACCATACCATCCACCCGACACCAAGGCTAAAGATGCTCCTACAAGTTGCTGGTTAGCAGCCGCTATCTTCTCTGTCAGCAATGGGATAAGGAAGCCCAACGCTTGACGGATGAAGTTCTGTGATTGGCGCGGCGGTGCTCGACCTTCACTTCTGGCCTGACAGGAACCCTACATGACCATGGGAGCCAGAAGGATAGCTCACCTCCTGCTCGACGTCCTTGAGGAAGATCTCTTCATCACATATGGAAGACCAGAGCTCCATGGCCGGGATGGCCAGGTTATCGCCGCCCTTTGATATGCACTCAAACGATAGCTGCCCAAGAGACAGTAGCCGTCAGGTTACGAATAAGCCGCTATTACATTGCCGATAATAGGCATGTAAGGAGCCATGAAATCATAGTACTCTGACACCGCCTGGACCAAATCCTCATAGGCCGCCACCTTCACATTATCGTCGACATGCTTAGCATTCTCACACACAACTTCCATCATGAAATTACGTTGATTCTAAAGGCAAAGCTCAGGCCCTTAACAACGACCGTCACCCACTATTACCGCATCACTGAAGTTTTCCTCAGCCAATATGAGAACGTAATAGAAGGCCTTGGTAGCCTCCAACTTGGCCGGAACATGGTCATCCCGCATGCCCTAAACAAGCCCATATCAACACCGTGCCACCGCTGCCTCCCAATCATTATCCTACCTGAACCACTGCTGTGACGATCTGTGTGGAAGTCTCAGAAGGTATCTCGGCTCCAGCTTCAGTGACCAGTGTTGCCAATTCCTCAGATAGATAACCGAGACAGGTCAGCACAACCTACTAGGATTAGTAGCCAGCATCACTCATTATTGCTAGTATACCTGTTTGGTAAGCGGGTCACCCTTCTGTGCCTGTTCAGCAAGGCCAGGCACTAGATCCTTCCACTGGCCTCGAGGCAGTTCAATGCCACCAATAGCCGAGATAACCTCAACACAACGACATGCCAAAAGCCACTACTAAGCCATAGACTCACCTGAGCGCTTGTTTTCCTGGCCACAACCTCCTTACTAGTGGTAAGGGTCTTCACAGACAGCTCCCTTATACCGCCCTTAACGTTCTCGTCCAATGCCAGCCATCTATTAGCGGCGGCGGTGACATTATAGATAACATAATAACAACATAACTACCTTTCCTGGCACTCCTTCTTCTTTGCCTTGTCCTTCTTGCTGAGGGCGTTCTTCAAAACCAACCCAGCCAGTTGTCGTACACCCAGCGGCTTGCCCTCATCTGCAAGCTCACTGGCCAGCAACGGGAACAGCTGTGCCGGGCTATTCTGCAGCAACAGGAATAACAACGTTCAGAGTGGGTGCTGGTTACCTGCTCCGCTGCTGCTAGCTGTGCCTCCGCCTCAGACCTCTTGGTTGGGTCTTGGCACATTAGCAAGATATTTGTCAGGTCCATGATGATGATGACGGGCCAAAGGGAGAATAATCAAGCAAACGACTACTACCAGACATTTCATAATGCGACCCTGCCTACTAGGCGATGAAACGGCTAAGATACGGGTAGATGACGGATCTAATAGAAGAGAGCTGTCTAGTACAGTAGATGTGATAGGTACGAGCGAGGCTATTGGATAAGGACTACTCCTCCTTCCTAGCTCAAACTAAGCCGTAACGGAGAAGGCGACATTAATATCCACGACGACGACGAATCAAATGCTTCGCTCCGCCCAATTTTTGATGCACGTTTACACAAAAACGGTTGATGGCACTCCGGGGACGGGGGGGGGGGGAAGTAAGCCCTATTACAGTGGACTGGGTTAGTAGGCAAGTTAGATGGGAACTCAACGGGAACGTAATATGGTTGTTAAACGGGAAATAATTTCATGAATAGGAAGTGACGCGAGGCATGTATAAGCACAAGATGGCTACTATTACGAACACTCCTATACACTAGCTCCGGAGAATGGTCAAGCTATCAACCTTAATTGAATCTTAACAACACAATGATATCTCATAGAAATGCTCATCCTCTTTCATTAGAATCGTCCCCATCCTTCTTGTAGCCGATAGCTGCCGAAAACACCTTCTGGGACTCTTTAATTGGGTCATCTAACCACCAGCTTTACCCATCACCTTCACGCTTCTATACCCTACCTTCATGCAACGGTAGCGTCCCCGTAAGACACCCTTCGCCAGCAGCTCGAGGATCTCGCTGAAGGTTGGCTGGTCGCTGCAATAAGGCCCGCACAGCTTCATAGGTCGCTCTGGATTCCTCAAGATAATCCTCTTCGAGTTTACGTCTGACAATTGACGATCTTATTCCGATCCATACACCACACAGGGGTACATTCGTTTATCCATGGGCTCGACGATCTCCCTATATGAAGGCACACTAGAGCTGCTACTAGTTTTCGTTGGCATTATTCTGGACCGCAGAGGGGCTGAGTTACCACTATACAGCAACAACGCAACAACACCTTTCCAATAGGCACGTGAGAAACCAAACAGTGCAAAAATGTCTTAGTCGATCTTGCGACGTCGAGCTAAACAAAGAGTCTTGGTGATAAGCGTTAAGCCTCTTCCTTACAAGGCGGGCCTTGCCTGCTGCTGCCGCTGCTGGCCTTCTGCTCTTTGATGGCCTCCTTCTCGTACTGTGCATAGTCGGTGGTAGGAGGCTTACCTATGTATCCCATAGCATATAGGGACTGCAAGAGGACAATAAAGATGACTGTGAATATGAGCAACCACGACCAGGGCTGAAAGGAAGTGATAACAATGGAAGCTACGCTGCTTCGCCACTTACTGAGTTGTCGTTCAATACCTTCCACATGCTCACTTCGCGCATCTTATCAACAACGGTTTATTTAACTGCAAACATTCTCCAGTGGTGAAGTCAAACCCGAAATAACACTGCACTTAGCCACATTAAGGAAACACTACAATTTACACAGTATTATATCAATAAGCAATGGTTGCGTATACCCCCACACCACCACCAGCAGCAGCGGCATAGGTCTTCCTATCTCCGTTTAGCCCCGTGACACTTCTTGTACCTATCAAGCTTGTGAAGAGAAGATATCTTATACAACTTCATTAACGGTTGAGTTATCCATTTACTAGGTGAAGTTCCACCTTCCAGCCAGCCCCCCCCACCAATGTGGCGGCCATCAGATTCCTTACTTCAGCCCGCTGCCGCAGGGGCACTTCTCATTCACACCAATTTTCTTCTTGGTAGCAATCGGTCCAGACTTGTCGGTGCTCTCGACCTCTGACGCTTCATTACTGGTAGACACACTGCTCGTGCCACCAATGCTCATCTGGCTGGGTGTCTGACACACCAGTGATCCCCCTGCCCCCATCCACGCTAAGCGCTCACAATCTCGTTATTCGGCACATCGCTGCCACTATTGGACGCTCCAGTGCTGGCCTGCTCCTCGGCAATCTTTACAGCTCGCCGCGTGTCGTCCTCTTGCAACTGAACAATCATACCACTCCTTCTCTACATCACGCCTGCTATACTCACCGCTAGACGCTTGGCAAGGCACTCGGACGGCAAGGTGTAAAAGAGAAGATACGCCTCCGTCGATAGCACCTGTAACATACCGCTGCAACACAGTAAATGCCGGAAAGTGCCCCACCTGACTCTCAGTTGCTGGCGTTATCGTTTCGTCATCACACCGCCACCATTGGTCCTGTCCATCGCAGACATAGGAAACGTAATGTCCGCTCTGTAGGGTGGCATTTATGCGACTGAGAAGGGACCCTCAGAAAATATCAAAACGGTATGCGCCAAGAAACCTCGAAGCCTGAACCTTCAAATGCGGCTAGTCTACTGTTTGTGAGTGAGGATACTGTTCACTGTCAAAGCTACGTACCGTGTACTGTTCTACCCAGGCACATTGAAGTAGCCCTTAATAAGGCATTCAACTTACCTAGTAAGATGCGTCACAACACCAATAAGTTTATATTGTTCAGCTAGGTCACCATGAGGTGAGGTTGATACGCAGTATGGTCGAAGGTTGAGCCTTGTTGGGAAGGTAACCTAAACCAGTACCACACAAATCAACAAGCAGATTTGAACTCTAGAGCCCCTTCAACAACCCCTGGGACGCTGATTTCCCATGGTGCCCCATCCAATGCAGTGTGTTCCTCGAGAGACAGAAAGTGCTGCTAGTGCTGAAATAGACAGCTTGATAGAAAATGTTCGCTAGTGAAACGAAGAAGTCGAATACCGCAGTCCAACCGTAAGGTACATTCTACAATGTTCTGCATTGTGGCCCTGATGCTATCAGGTCAAATGGCACTGATAATGGCGAGTAATATTCACTCGCCACGAAAATGACATCCGCCAACCGCCCCTCACCGTTTGTTTGTTTTTCATCATATGCATGTCGAACCTCTTCAGATGGATAACAAGGACCATAGGGGTATCGTAGAGCAAGATTCTACGGGCCGCACGCACTCTGAAGAAATTCAAACTCTCCCCGACCACAAAGCCATCGAATTCTACCGGTTCTTGCAGCACTCGCATAGGAGCTTGTTGTCCTTGTCCAGCCGAGAGGGGGCAGTAAACAGCCGCAGACAGTCTTCCAACGACGAGGTGATGCCAGGCATGAGGTCGACCGACAAATCCAGGTAGGGCTCTGAAGAGGAAGCGACAATTGCCCAGCTGCTTCTTTGAGACGGTAGAGTTCGCTACCACTAACATAGGTCTGTTTCGGACACTTAGGGCACTGTGTCAACGTAGCCAGCCACGCCCCAAAGAGCCTCGAGTTGATAGCAGAGTCGTAATCGATGGGGCCCTCCATACCGTCTGAGCAAGCCGAAGACAATGAACCCCTTCAGAACACACCAGCCAGCATAGCTCACCTGTCCGGCGCACTATGTCAGCAGTAGCAGACTCGAGACGGTCCAGTATGTAGCGAAGGAACTCGTGAGCATCATGCTGGTAACTGAATCAGCAACAGTAAGAGACTGAAGGAGTCTACAGGTACCGGCCTACCCAAGCGGAAGGCTGTCGTCCAGTATGAGCGGCAAAGTGTCCCGAGGATACACACTAGATCTTGATACCGATACCGAGTCGTACAGGGGACCGTTACTGAGCGGTATGATACCCTCTTTAGCGCTAGGTTCATCCACAGGCTCGACACTTTGGATGGGTAGGAGCACCGAGCCTAATAGCGTGGTATCTTCCACTCTACAAGTAAGCCCAACTTACTTCCATCCTCTAACTCCACAGTAACCGCTACAGCTCCACCAATCGAGGAGATGCCAGCAGCAGCAGCGGTACTATCGCCGATGGGCAGCTCATTGGCATCATGGTAGACATCACCACCGTCGGTTTCCATACCCCCGGACTCAGCGTCATCATAGGTATCATCGTCAGTGGCCAGGACCGCTGGGTCTGTATGCAAGCGAGTTACCGTTCCTATTTTACTCTCGGCTTCTTGGCAGTTGATACGAACCTGAGGAAGTCCCAATATATGGGCACAGCCCTGATGACCTCCAGGCCCACGGAGTGCGGAAAAGGAAGAAGGAGGCATAACTCTCTACTAGAGAGAACGCGGATTGAGAATGTGGATTGAGTCGACAAGACTCCCGCCATCCCTATCACCTTGCAGCCCAGAGTGAGTTCCCGAGGCGACAACATTGTCGGTGGCGGCAAATCCTGTGGTCGGGGCGGCGTCGGTGTGGGAAAATATCTGACAAGTCGAGGAGGCATCAATACAACCCCCGAGCTGCCGGACTACTACTCATCTAAGAGTCGGACGAACGAGCGTAGGAATACGGACTTCTCATCGGTTGCCAGCAAATCCACCTCCAGAAGACCTAATAGAACAGGATACCGCTACAGCGAGGTTTATTATTATCACTTTTAATATAACGAACAAAAAGTGGTATCCTGAAGAGGCATTGTAGAACCTGACATCACCCATCGGCCCTTCGACGACTGAGCTATCGCCGAGCTACTGAGTTGGCAAAGCACGTGTTGCCTATATTATCTATACCCTTCATCGGAGCTTCCCAGGGGTTATTGGATGGATCTGGCCATAGATCGTATGCTAGTGGTAATAAGCGACCTACTGCTTACCTGCTCGACTAGCCTGTGACACCATATGCCTCCACTGCCGTTCAGGTATTACCTACGACAAGAACACATCCGACTACGACAAGTAAAGATTAATCCACAATGACACCGCTACATCACCACAGTGTTGGGACGTAGACATAAGTTCAAGAAATGGCGAGGAAACGAAAGTATGAGGGAACAGCTGGATATTGGGACGCCTTTCCGATTTTCCTTCATTAAAGAAAGCGGGTCGATAGATGGCCATTGAACCGCTGTACGTGTAAAAATCGCAAGGGGAATTAGAGAAGGCGAATGAGACCATCATACGAGTGGCATCTAGAGAGAGCCTAGGACTATAGAAGAATGTGAAGCAGTCTCTTCTTCCTGTAGTTGCGTTATCGACGGACATTAACAACATATAGAGCTATATATAATTAATGCAGATATGTGATAACTATTTTTCCTAAGTATATGATGATGATGAGGCCACCTAGATGACTTTAGGTTTGCTCAATTTTGTATCAATCCCATCTTCGAGAGTAGTATGTAGTTGTCCTGTACGGACAGGATGATGTCCGTATATACTCCTTTAAAGCTTCACCATACCCAGTCAGTGTGCCTATAACCAATCTACCCCCTACGCCTTCAACTGCTACTATACAATACCAATTCCAATCAGAGCAGTGTACCGTAATAGTAACCTCCGTACGCCATCCCTTCCAGTACTCCACTACTACCTTCCTTCTTTTATCAGCTCTCATCTTCAACATAGTGACAGGTAATAGTGAAGGAGCTCTACCAGGGGCCTCAGAATGCCCACAAGATGCCTAATAATGCCCTCTATGCCACCACCCCTTTCATAACCCGACCTGATGGCCCATGACCCAATCCTTTTTCTGACACGCTGGGCTGCAGTAATACCTACACCACCGACGTCACTTCCCTAAGCGTAATTCTGTATTACACTTGCCGACATCGTGTACAAAGGTTAGTGGCCGGCTGGAAGCAATTGGCACATAGATGCCCTCGTGCCTGGCGATTGGACTGCATTATCCCCAAAAACTCGATGGACGATCGCTCTATCCCAGAGGTGATGATACTAGTGAACCCAACAATGTGATTGGTCACCACTACAACTAGAGACACTCTACTAGATCTCAGGGAGCGGACGCTACCCCACAGGCAAACCACGGCGAGAATCGAGTCACCAAAGCAAAGTACAAAAGCGCTATGACGACCGAGCATTCCGGTAGAGAATAAACCATACCAGCACAGGCAGCAGGCCGTTTGCCTGTCACGTGCTGCTGATCATTGTCAGCTACATTCGAGAGGAGCGGTATGAGTAGCCTCGAGTGGTGGGGGAAATTTATATCGTATAAGATGCTCTATTGCGCTTCTGTAAACTACTACTAGTAATAATCTGCTAAATGCTGCTGATAACTGCTATCAATGAATCATTCATTACCACAGCCAATGGTAATAGTACTACTATACGGCTAAAGCATGGCACGCGGCGGCCTACTGCGGCTTAACCACACCAGTGAAATCGCTGGAAGGATCGTACCTGAATAGTAAGGTGGATCTGAGAACACGCTTCGGACAAGGGTAGTATAACTACCAGAATGCGACAGCTATGATGAGATAAGTGAGCTGCAACATAAGACCTTCCAACCAGTTGCTCTTACCGTCCACAAGGATCGATAAAGTGATTAACACAGAGAGCACCTATGTAACGGAGGGATCGCTTTCCCTGGACGTAGGAGGGCTTACCAAGATGGCAACACTGAGGGCGTTGAAGTCCAAATCCATAGGTACACCCATGCACCATCCAACTATAACGGCAAAGGGGATCTATAAACAACAACTAGACGTTGGAGGCAGCAGCGGCAGATGTGGTACTTACCACGAAGAGCGCTATCTGAGTGCTGGACCCAACGGCAATACCAATGGCAATGACAGGCTTGTCCATGATGGCCATTCTTACCGAGGTTACGTGCTCACAGGCATTACCGATAATAGGAAGGAGTATTACACCAATGAAGGAGGCAGATACGTTACACTCCGAACTGAAAGGAAGGAATAATAGTAAGAAACATTAACGAAGAGTGGTAGACCTACACGACACCCTCAATAGAGCCTACTAGGTACTCTGAGTTCACAGCTACAAGGACAGTGGACGCCTGATAAGAGGGATATACTGTTGAATACATACAATCGTTGTATTACGCATAAAATGAGCATTGATGACCATATCGACATAGTAGCCTCAGCTTGGTCATCATCAGAGGACTCGAACACTTGGAGATGAGTGTATCTATAAAGGGGAGAGTGACAACACTATTGGCTGTAGTAGTTGTGTGGTGGTACAATTGGAAGAATAGGAAGCCGACGTAGCTGATAAGGAGGAATATGGAGGCGACTCGAGAGATGCTAAGGACGGTATCGTCCAGCTGAGCTTCGCTGCTGAACTCCGAACCCACAGATGATTTGAACACCTGAAATCCTGTCATACCAGGGCTGCGCTTGACACGCACTTGAGTGCGGCCCACCTACCGTAGGGACAGCGAAGGCTGCACAAGCCAGTAATAGCATACTCATGTTGGTCATTGGGCCCGTCTCTAGGAACTCCTGTTCTTTATTACGACGACCCAAACCACCAAAGAAGAAGGACATTCCCAAAACCTATAGTAGGGAACCAGTGGAAAGCTGCTGAGACGATTAGTGGTGGTTGCTTACCAGCAAAAGATTGGAGAGGATAGATCCCAGCAGGGAGCCCTTCACCACGGTAATAAGATTCTAAATAGGTCGCTTCGATGCCACATGTCTAGCCCTCAGTTATTACCAATAGCAAACTCTGTATTGAAACTATCATTTCCACAGCGTTGCCGAATGTGGCATTCAGAAGGCCTCCTAAAGTCTCATTTTTGAGACCGGCAGCCAGCTCCTCAGTTGCATCACCTAATGCACTTCACTGCTAACTAATGACCGCCAATCAACTTACCGAGAATCTTGGCGAGCGGTAATAAGGCCATAAAGTTGGTACCAAATACCCACAATGGAGACCATCTAAATACACCGGCGCATATTCCGATTGGAACAAACGCTATGAGTGCCTAAAAGCAGTAGCAGCAGCCGTCAGTCGCTAAGGCCACATTACAAGCTCACGTTAAAGGGCTCAAAAAGCATAGACTTAATCCCCATCCATTCCTTTTTGGCCTTGGACATCTCAGGTGGTGGAGCGCTGTTACCTATACCGAATTGCGAGTTACTATAAGACCGGTCAGAGAGCATTAGCGATTACTCAACAATGACTGTTCAAGAGCGGTGCTGTTGCTGTTGTCCGCTTTGTCCCCGCTTGTGATCCTCTCCATCCGACTGTTTCGGATGTGAGCCGATGCTTGACGAAACGATATATTGGCCATAGTAACAACAACAGTCGGAAGTAATGAACTTATTGTCAATAACAGAATATTAAAATGAACGGTAGAAGTGCCACAAATAGTGTCCCTATGTCTATGAAATCACTTTAGATTTTGTACGCCAAAGGACAGGATAACCTTTAGGGTCTTACATCCCTCGAAGAGGTTAATATAACGATACGCCTTTCGAGGGCCCGCAATAGCGGCTACTTATTGTCTGTATTGGAAAGTCGGGGATCCACTTACACAGCCGATCATCAGCGACTCCCAGATGATACCACTACAATCGATTCCATTTTATCCTAGCCGTAGCGCACGCGGCTTCTATGCCGTACATCGAAGGTTCAAACCTCACAAGGGTCCTTTTTTGCTTCCGTCTTGCGTCGGTACACTTAGTAACAAGGAGCACTTATCAGCTAGAAACACCGCCGTAAACATATGTCCGTAAGCACTCGTATACGTAAAAGCTCCGCACAGAGCACCAACAACCTCCGCTTATGATTGCTCCACCCAACTCTGAGGAAGACTCATCCCTCCAATAGAGTGACCGCTTCGCAACTCAGACGGAAGATGGGCAATAGAGTCATGACACACAAAACCAGCTTTTCTCTTATTCCCTTCCACGGAGAACATCATAATTGATAATGAGCAATTAGCGGTCATGAAGAACGTGCTTCTGCTATCGTCGTTTGGAATGCCCAGGAGCTCGCAGTAGACAGAATCGAGGAACAGGCCATGCGATACCACCACAACCGCCGAGTTCTCCTCCTCTGGATGCTCCTGAAACCCACACAACGGTCCATAAGGAGTCACTGCCGGTGGCTTACCTTATCGATACTTGCAGCAGTTTCCCACAGAGCCTCCGCGACAGCCTTCGCTCGTACTCGTGTAGCCGAGGCTTCCTCGTACCCTCCCGTCCACCTACGCCCCATCCATACACACTGTCCGGGCCATTCCTCAACCTGCTACCATCCCTCAGATTCGTCTTTCTTGGTGCCAATCCAGTCGACACAGTCAATACTTTTGCCGTAATGGAGCTCATCAAATGCTTCCCTCCGATTCAATCCGAAACTGCGAGGAAGCGTTCACCGTTGAGCCTTCCAAACCAGGCCTCACACGAATTCCTCATCTGCTCCTCGACGACGCCGCGCGCCTTGGAACAAGCCGCCCTCTTCGTGAAAACGACAATCTATCGCCACTTTACCATCAACCGCCGGCGACAACTTCTACAATAGGCAAAGTGAGGCCACGAAGGCTCAGATATGCGCTATACCAGGGCCCAAATGAACTGAGAGTCTTAATTAAGTTGATCTTTCTCAAGTCTCAATTTGAGACATGTGTTAAGAGGGTATTTAACGGTGCTCTATTGTAGTCGGTGGTGCTCTACGATCAGCCCATATCCACCGATACTTGACAGCCCATTCCTTTATGTCCCTCTATTACATTCAACGGCACCCAAAACATTCCTCTTAGACACAGCTGAGTGCCCCCCAAGAACGGATGCTTCCACTAACTCCCGAAAGTTAACTTAGCGATATGGTGCTCCCGAAAACTAACCACGACAGCCCGGAATATTGCTTTTTTTCGGCACTTGGCGCTCGTACTACTGGAACGATCCTATTCACGAGCCCTTCAGCTTCACAAGACAGCACTACATTAAAAGGCCCACACTCACCTCAAGGATTGGTCTTGCCGTATGTAGCGTCCTCAACATCGGTGACACTATCACTTTCCGTATCCTCCACACACCTTTATTTGACATATCCGCTAAAAACTTATATGAACACAAATACTTCGGCCACTTTTTCCCACCAAGATACTCCGCAGTTGCTTCAGCCTGCTTCCATCCCTGTTCACTTAACTGTGGATCGGCCTCTCGCCCCTCCGCTGTATGAGCTACCCTGCGCCCCCCTCTATCGGCTGACTCTCCATCAAGCTCCTAAACAACAATCGAGCTGCCATAACTAACCCACAACGTGTCCTCGTCACCCACCCTAGTATCGTCGGTCCTTCTCCTATTATTACCTGACTCTGCATGCCTAATAAATACGATATAGACCGGCATTGGAAGTGGTAAAGTATGCAAAACGTAACATTGCTTGTAAGCCTCCTCCTCCTCCTTTCTTGCTCTCCACTGTATTGACTCTTTAACGCAATGCTTCTAGTAAAGGACTGATGTGCAATACAGCAGGCAGCTTGTACTACTAGAAAATGTTTATATCTCACTAAGCGATTCACCACATCACTACTACTATCATCATAACCACCATAGACCTCCTGAATACAACAATAACAGCTCAGTACTCAATAATTAATACCAAAATGCCAACAACAACAACTGGCACCGTTCAGTTAGCCCGACAGCCTCATGAAGAGAGCACCAATAAAAGCCCTATACATTTACCGGGATATAGCAGGGATAGGGGATATGGGACAAGATGATGATGATGAAGACGTCGACAGCGGCGGTGGGGGGGCAATGGTAATAGTAGAATAGTAGAGAGCGGTAGTGTAGGCAGCAGGATATACTGATGATGAGGATGGCGGCAGTGATGACTTATTGTCTTTGTTCACTTATAACATACATTTCCATTTAGTATCCATAAAGTGCAGCTATACGAGAAATGATAACAGCAATAACCATAGAAATGAGCAGCTGCATAGTCGTGAAACCTGACGATGTGCGCGCCACCACAGCATTCCTTGCCTAAATAAAACAACAACCTATACAACGACGAAGACGACGACGTTAACACTATATTCCTATTACCTTGCTCGCTTCAAGCTCCTTCTCAAGCTTAGCTTTCTCCTTTTCAATTGACAAAGTGTACTGAACAAGCTCATCATACTTGCTCCTTAGCTCACCAGCGGCGATATTAGCCGAACTGGTGGGGGCCGCAGTAGGAGCAGCGGCTGATGTCGAGCTCCCCTCCTTGCCTCCTTGTTTGCTCTGGCCAGCTGCAGCAGCTCCATCCTCAGCCGGCTTGAAGATAACATGCAGGCGTTGCTCGTGAATCTCAGACTTGGCAACACGCGCCCACTCGTCACGTTCCAATGGTTGACCTGTCGCACTAGTAGTGGCTTGAATAAGGAACCTGTCGGTGTTAAGGCTGGGATCTGAGGTCTGAGGCTGCAAGATAATCTGCACATCAACGGTGGCGTCAGGGGCAACGACGCCAGAGGAGGGTCGGACTAAGTAATTGCGGGGAGCTGTTGTCTTGATCTTAAAGGCCACCGCTTTCTTCTCCGCATCGACATTGGTTAATGACAGAGTTGTATTAACCGATTGATAGAGAGTGTTGGGGAACACGATCTCACCAGGCTTCACGGAGAGGAGACTTGGCATAATGAATAATCCTTTTTCAGGTATAGGTAAAAATACGAACTGCTCACTATTCAGCAAAATCTCCCCTCAGATAGATCCACCCTCCGACATAAGGCTATCGAGTTGACGTAATTCGTATCTAGCACCCTTCAACCTGGGATATTCGTCATGATCCCTTCAACTCCATACTTACCAATTTTTTCTAATAAACCCCCCATAGCGTCCCAAACTAGCGATCGTAAACCATAGCCCATTAGCCCATCCTAACACATCTCATACCGGTCTCTCCGACAAAAAAGCATCACACTTAACGATGTGAGCCTCCCGGAGATCGAACTCGAAGACAGGTATTCAACATAACCCATAAAGACCACCCGCACAATCACATCAACAAAACTTTGGTCAGGCGGTAGCGCGTACCCTTGCAGTCTTAGAAACTCTTGCATTTCCTCAACGCAAAAGTGCTGCTCTGGTCTGAGTCTGAACTTGTCAATAGGTCTACATGACAGCAATTTACACAAGAGCATGTCATTATTTAGTGTAGCCAAACAACTTACACATCTCAGCGACTTGGTTACTTCAGCTAGTTACTAGCTGCCTGATTTTGTAATTGTTTCATTAGCCAATTAACCCTCCCTTTTCTCCATCTGAGCGTCTGTCGATTGACTCATCTACTCTATACAGCTGCTTGTCAACGATGTTCGCATTGTCGGGGTACCTCGGTAACCGAGAAACTATTCATCCATCTTTCTTTGGCCCATTTGGTCCTTGGAAGGTTTTGTTATTACTTATTCCGTGGGATATACTTGCCCATATGTGGCGCCACGATGGGGCCGAAAATTCTAAACCACCAAAAATTTCATTTTTAAAATTCCGAGAGGTTACCGGTTCGATCCTCCCCGAAGAGCGAACCTTCGATCTCTGGACGAGGCTGAGGCGACCTACTCATTGATGGTACATTGCTGAGTTCAGCTTTCTGTTTCAAACCGTGCCATGAGCGTACCGTCGATACATGCTCCACATGCCACTCATCTGCCGGCCTTAGGCTCTCAGGCTCTACTCGGTCATGATGCGGAAGTCGACAGCGATGATGATCTTCATGCCTCTACCCACAGCGCTCAGTTGCGTCGGTTGAGTCTACTCAGGAATGCCAACGTCGTTTTCTTCGGAGCCGGTAATCGTGGCAAACAACATGTGTACGAGCGAGCCGCCGAGCTGGGCGTGAATGTTATAATAGTTGACGAACCCAATTCTTGGGTAGGTGACCTACTCCAAGCCGGTCTTATTAAACAGTACATCCCTCTCGATATTAACACACATGATCACGACCAGCTTCACAGGGAAGCCGTGATAGCATTAACCGAGCTTAAGAGGATCGATGCGATATGCACTATATGGGAGACCTCAGTTTTACCTACAGCTCGCTTGTGCGAGGAGTTTGGTCTTCCAGGACCAACCGTTGCCGCCGTGCAGCTGGCTCGCGATAAGAAGAAAACGCGCGACACCATCGAGGCATCTGGTCTGCCAGCCACCCGTCACCAGCTAGTTACTTCCGAAACTGATCTGGAAGAGGCTTCTCGTATAGTTGGTTTTCCGGCGGTTCTAAAGCCGGTAGGCGGAGGGGCCTCGATGGGCGTACACAGAGTGGACAGCTACGATGAACTTGTTCAGACCTTCATCGACACTTCGGCAACTCTGGCCGAGATGGTGCTTGTTAATGGTATCTTTGAACGCAAAAAGGAAGATCCCAACCACACTGTTGAGTTTGGTTCCTTTATGTTGGAAGAATATCTCGATGGTGCCGAGGTTGACATCAACATTATCATGAGCAATGGTATCGCTACCTACGTTTGTGTGCATGATAACGGCCCGACACTTGAGCCTCATTTTAATGAGACGTGGGATATCTTCCCGAGTACCCTTCCCACTGAGCAAGTGGCTGCTCTCGAGGATCTAGCTGTCAATTCTGTGCTCGCTATGGGATTCACTATGGGAGTCTTCCACGTAGAGGCCAAGTATACCAGTCGTGGCCCTCGACTTATTGAAGTTAATGCCCGAATGGGTGGCGGCCCACTTCGTATCCAACAAAAGGTTGCCACTGGAGTCGACCTAGTGGATGAACTTCTCCTTATATCTCTAGGGTTGCCCAGTGCCCCCTTCCTTCTGCCAGTTGAAGAGCGCAATGCAGTTGTTTGTTTATCGGTGAACGCTCTTAAATCTGGTACCATTTCTGATCTATCGTTTACTAAGCAATGGGACTCCATTGACGGTGTCACAGTTCTGTCTAACACACTTCTCATTAAAGAAGGCCAGCATCTGGTTGGTCCCGAGGAGGGCCTTCCAACCTGGCTTGCTGATATTATTTTTCGTATTCCTTTATCACAAACGGACGACGTCAAAGCGTTGGCTGAACATCTCAATGAAGTTATCACCGAGGAATTTCTAAACCATTACGACAGTCGATAATCGTACTGAGTATCGGTTCAACACTTGTATTCGGGTTGCAGGATAACACGCTAACACAATGCGTGTACATGATAGCCCTGGTGTAGCTGTCTTTTGAGATCTACTATTCAATCTGCTCTGTTGGAAGGCTGGTGACTTGTCAGGACTACGAATAAGACCCGACCCAAAGATGTACTGCTAAACCCAAGAACAACCAAGATATAGACACG